>CM032066.1:21915690-22206059 GCA_018831715.1 Matsumurasca onukii | reverse complement strand
ATGAAACACACAACACTACGAAACTGAAACAATTACTTTCACAATAACTTATATAAAACACAATACTGACTAACTACACAAAAACTCACGATTCACAAACTTCAAACTGTTGTTTCGGTTTGGTTACCTGCTCTCACAGCACAAACTGTAAGAAAATAGCCAGATAGACATAGATACAGCTGCTAACCTAACATCATGAGTATAAAGTGTCAACAGCTGCAAATTTTCAAGCGCGAGGCAAGACATGCTTCGGTAAAATATGTTTAAACGTGGTTTCTAGTAATATTTTGTGAGACGTTTTATATATCTAAATAAACAGAAGGACTTGCACAAAATAATAAAACATATTAAAAATGTTGGCTTGAGCCCCTTAAAACAAAACTATTTATTAACCACAACCACATTATTATTTCAAAACCCACAAACCTTTCAAGCATCAGATATTCACTATTACAGCATGTCTCCACACCTTGCAGTAGTTTGTTGGATGGCAAATTCATCATTTTTGAAATTCAGTTAATTTTATAGCTTTATTACTATGCTTGTAATGACCAACTGTGAACCTTGATTTGGTCAACAGGTTACTTAGGCCTTGTAATTCTTTTTTAGCGTCGTTGATGCAGAGTTGTAGGGTGAGAGCCAAACACCGGAGATGAATCCATTAGCTTTCACCTAGAAATCAGCATGAGAAGCTTTAGGCCTAATGTTAAATCAGAATTTTTAAATTTGAAGGAAGGTATGCTACGTTTTGTTTAAAAAATAATGATAGTTTTATGTTGAATATTTTTTTAAAGATGAAATAAATAATATAAAGATTGAGCTAGTTGAAAGGATAATAAATCAGTTATTCGTTTGGGATAAATCAATTAGACAACCTCATGTGCTCAAGTAAGAATGGAACTAAGATCTGATTTTATAGACATACTTATAAGTTATAACTTACAACATTGGCCTAGACTTTTAATACAATTTGTAATTATTTACCTCCAAATGCTGATACCATGTTATTGGCGTTGTCCGTTATCATGTATTTAGGCACTTCATCTGCTCCAATTTCCAGTTCTTCAACTTGCTTGAAATTTGGTATTTTATTGCTAAGCCTGTATGACTCTCCGGAAAGTATTCAGCTTCAAGGCAATGTCTTTTGTCTAAATAATGCAGAGTTAAGGAAATGTAGCTGCCTCCTCCAGATCCTGAGCTCCTTATATCAGCTGCGAAGTTCAATGATTTTATATTTACCAATTCCTCACTCAGAGTACTGCGTAGTTTCTTCTCCATAGCATCATACATGTTGGGGATTACAGTCCGAGAGAATGTAGTTCGTGATTAGACGTTATATAAAGGCACTACATCTCTCGTTAAATGCTGCCTGGCTGCAGGCTCCACTTTCCGATTTTTCTGTGATGGCCATGGGGTTATCACTAGCTTTTCTTTTTTTTCTGTTTTCTCTTGGGAAGAGGTTTAATTCTGCTGGAGAAACCCACGTTATTTTATCAATTGAGTGGAAAGATTGTTTGTGTTTTCGGGATCTCCTTCTTTCTATTGGCTGCACATCATCAGTGATAAGCAATGTCCGACATGATCTGTTTGGTTTTCTTCTCCGTTCGCTTGTTTAAAAAACCTTGATAGGTCAATGAGCTGGGAAGGAAGTCCTATTCATTAAATATGAGTTTGTTTACCGGCCAGATCCACGGTCTTTAAATCCATTGATAGCTTTCAATCTGGTGTTTGTTGAAACCCATGACACGAGCGAGACTTGTTTTAGTTGGGGCACGAAGGGACAAGTTGTGTTTCTTCAAAAAACTTAAAGCCCACTCTTTTCAACAATTTTCAGTTCTTTGTCAAATGGGTTACTAATTTTATTTGTTTCGGCAAATTCAAATGCTAAATTTCGGAAATCCTTGAATGTCAATCCATAAAAATGAGAGTCCAAACTGATGATGTGCTGTTTCAGTTGAATTTCTTCTTCAGTGGTGAAAACTGAGACAAATCTCCCGAGCTTGGTAACATCGGTTCCCATTTTTTGACGCTTTCTCTATTTTTAACTTCAAGCATTTGTTCGGCAGAATTTAACATTTCTGGTGTACATGGTTTCCTTTCCGTTTTACTTTTATAGTTCCTAAAAACACACATCAGAGAACTGAAGTAAATTAATTGTAAACAATAATTGGACCAGTGGAACAAGGGAATATCTCCCTAGGAACAATTTTCAGGAACCTAAAAAACTGCATAGCAACTGTTGTTGACTACATACAACAAAACATTGCATATGAAAAATGTTCATCTGTCCATGAAAAATTATTATACATGATGATTAAAACATTTTTTCTTAACCCCGCAAGAATTTTTTACTTTTTTAAAAGTTATTCCCTTTTTCCACTCATCCAGTGAAAATTTAGGTTTTATTTTTTTTTTATCTTGTAATCAAATGTTTTAATATATGAATGTTGTTAAGGGTAAGGTTCATCAAAAACTAACTAAAAAGAATTTCAAATACAAATTTATTGATACAAAATATATATTGTGTCAATCTTTACAAAATGCTTTTTAGTGGTTTATGTGGTTGTAAAACATCTTATTCGTCGTCTTCTCTACCTTCTTTGGTCTTCCATGCTAAAATATTTGTATAAAACTCCCTTTTGTCTTCTGGGATGTACTTTTACTATTTGTTTTACATCATTTAGTTTTTTATTAATTCCAACGAAACCATCATAAGCGTTGATTGTAGGAAGGGCCAAACTTGTAGGATTTATTTTCAACAGTTTAAAACCTCCTCCTGCAAACCATCAATAAACTCGCATGCACTCACGTATCCTTTGTTCTGTGAGTTGTATTTTATTGTCTGTACTTACTGATTGAAATGGAGTTTTCTTATTGTGTAGAGAGTTACTTGTTTTCTTAAATATTGGGGCCACCAATCTTTAAAGTTCAAAATGTCACCATTGGTCACCTGATAAACAACAAAAGGACTGTCTTTTTTCTAGCACTGGCTATCATCGTTGTATTGAGAAGGTAGGTAAACACGGTCATGGGCACGTTTAACGCAAACAAAATGCGGTCGCACGCCAAAAGCTGTGTCCTCGTATTGGAAAGTACTGGCAAATATTATTAAACTTTTCTGTAACTGTCAATGCCGAAAGAAATCTCGTCAAGGTATGGTTACGGTTCTGTCCCCCACAAGCATCACTAAAAACATGAAGCTTACTGACAGACTCTGGCAGGAAGTTGGTTATCTAGTGGCTTAAGAAACTACATACTTCGTCAGGTCCTTTATTACCTTCACCCTCGTGGTAAGTGTAAAATACTGATGTGTTGTCGGAAAGGTTATGCACACAAAATACATATAACCATAATTTTCGGAGGTAAAACATCTCCTGAACTGGAAGAAATGGCAATGGAAGATTCTGCATGTAGTCAAATACCAATGCAGAGGTATTTCTATCTTCTTTACACAAGTTTGTAATTTCTTGCATTTTACTATAGAATCTTTTGGCTCTTCTGTGAACCAATAACTCAGCAACAGCCACCAGTTTTGTTGTCATTTAGGAAAGGAGACTTAATTTTGGTAAAACATCTACTTGTGGTCGGCCAAATCTGTAGCTATAGTTTTGCCGAAAATGTTTTAAGTATTCATACTTCACATCCTTTTCCAAATCGGGATATTTCTTTAAAACAGTTCATGCATCTTACTTACATTCAAATCACTATCGAGATAAGACACTTGAACAGTTTTGTATTTGGACACTTTTACAGGGAACTCACTTATATGGGAGTCAATTTTTGCAATAATTTGTGCATCTTTAACATTTCCCCTATTTCCATGTTTCCCTCTATTATCATCAGGGTTTTACTTTGAGCAACTAATGTTGACAGCCGGAAGACAACCTTGTTTGAAATACTATGAAGGCTAAGAAATGCCTTGCGACATACTTTTACCCTGTCACTGTCCTTCATAGCAAAATAGTGAAAAGATGAAGTTTTCTTTTGTAGGCTATCATCAGTAGCACTTTTTTGTTTTATATCAAAGCGCTCTATTAGGCCCATTAAAAACGTATCCTGTTCGTTTTTTGAACCCCTGAATAAAGTTTCATAATGATGTCAGCTTTATCCTCCTGATTAAACTCTGCGGTACAGTTATCTTTACATCGACAATCCGGCCCAGTAGATCTTGCTGGTACAACATTACCTTTTTTTTGACGTATTCTTTTCCTTCTCTTCTAGCTATTTTCCTTTTCTCTTTTTTGTGTTCAGATTTGTTAAGATATTTTTGTCTCTTAGGCGCAGGCATCTCTTCATCGGAGCTGCTCATGTTTGAAAATAGGCTAAAGCCTAAGGCTATTACAGATTAAACCTAACCTAAAATCAGCCTAGATTTGAAAGTTTCAATATCAATGCAAAACAAAGTCACAGTAAATGTTTTAAAACATCACTTAGTTACTAAACACGTTTACAAAGCTAACTAAACTTTAACCACTAGAAGTTTCCATTAAAAAGCACCACAAAGAAATCCAAAAACACTGCAAAATAATGTATTGTGATTGTAAACAAACAAACTACAATATTGCACAGCACTCCACAGACAGCAGCTGCTTGCAACTCAAGGTCACTGTCATCTGTAGCTTGACACTGGCGCTGTGTTGAGTGGAAGAAGGGAACTACTCCTTGACTTATTCCCTTGTTCCACTCACCGCCGGACAAACATGTGATTTTATCAGGTTAAAACTAACTAAAATATTCCCTTTTTCCACTCAGTAAATGTGTCTAAATTAAAGGAAAAATTTGGCTATCTCAGTTTGTTATACTGTTTAAATTGAGTTATTCCCTTTCCACTCAATTGTAAAATTATTAAAAAAATAATTATTATTATAATGTAAACAGAAACGTAAGGTTAAACAACAGTTTCAAACAAAAATGTTCTGGAATATTCCAAGTTTTCCAGAGTTTTTATATGAAACATTAGTTAGCATAATTGTAATTTATGACTCTTAAATATAAAAATATAAATTAAACTAACTCAAATTGAATTAAGAACCATACAAAGTGAGTGTAAAAGCTCATTGCGAACTTTTGCCTCAAGTGTATATTTTACGCTCCCTGCATAGTGCTGCTGTTGGCGAGCAGACTATGAACTACACACTCATATCATTAAAAACAAAACGAGATGCTTTAGAAAATTAAACAATACCTAACTCTACAACCTTGTTTTACAAAGCGACTTGAAAACACGATTCCTAGAATCTTCAAAATTTAACACGGAGCAAAGTCTCGTGACCAAGACATCTTAATACATACCAAAGATATTCGATTATTACAAACACCACGTTATGATAACTGTATCGAACACGTTAACCTTGAGGATTTATGTGATGAATAACATAAATCATAAAGGATGAAGTTGAATAATTCGTAGATGAATTTAAAGTGAAGACCGTTCTACCTAACATTTAATACAAACAATAATGTAAATGATTAAAGCCAATAAAGAAAGTAGAAATTTGGAACTTTGCTTCATTCCGCCACATTTATAAGATTCGTTTTCAAATAATTGGTCGGAGTAACTATTTATTACAATTTAATAACATCACATTAAGGTTTATCAACCTTGATAATTAGCTTTTCAGACCGTGAAAGCCCTTGAAACCTCTAGAGGCGTTATCTTCTAGCCTCCGAATCCTTATTTTAATTCTTCTTTTCTTTTGTCAATTTTTGAATCCATGGGGCAGTCTTAGCCGGTGGGTAACAGAAGGTGTGAGACGTGAGACACGTCCAGGTCAGAGGAAGTTTGCCTTAGTTTACGGCGCGTTGAAGTAACGCTCAAGTCCCTAACAATCAAACTTTTCTAGATCAAGAGTTGGAACTGAATCCATGGGGCGCCGGAAGTCACGCAGTAGATCAACAAGAAAGGTGTGAGACGTGAGACGTCAGGTCAGAGGAAGTTTGCTGCCTTGCATTTGCCGGCGCGTTGAAGTAACGCTCTGGGAGACGGTAGTCCCTTAGCCGGTGGTCACGCAGTAGATCAACAAGAAAGGTGTGAGACGTGAGACACGTCCAGGTCCAGAGGAAGTTTGCTGCCTTGGTTGCTACGGCGCGTTGAAGTAACGCTCAAGTCCCTAACAATCAAACGTTTCTAGATCAAGAGTTAGAACTGAATCCATGGGGCAGTCCTTAGCCGGAGGTCACGCAGTAGATCAACAAGAAAGGTGTGAGACGTGAGACACGTCCAGGTCCAGAGGAAGTTTGCTGCCTTGGTTGTTACGGGGCGTTGAAGTAACGCTCAAGTCCCTAACAATCAAACGTTTCTAGATCAAGAGTTAGAACTGAATCCATGGGGCAGTCCTTAGCCGGAGGTCACGCACTAGATCAACAACTAAACACACACTAAACACTCATGTACTCTTTAACTAACCTGTTTAACGGAGCGCGAAAAATATATAAAAAATAGCATTGGTTATCATAGAAATTTCTCTCTCAGAAAAGGCGGCAGGCACCTTGGTAGTTTTTCGCAGCAAGGAGGATTTATATGAGATATATTTCAGTTTCGCCTATACGTTGATGACAACTTAGGAATAAACTCGTGTAATTCAGAATAGCCTTGGCACAAACACATCTGTTGGTGAACGACGTAGATTTATTATTCAAGACCAGTGATTTCCAGTCCCTCAGCAATAACAATGCTTTACCTCCGAGGTTCTGAGCAGAAATTCAAACAGCGCACTCTTTGCTTTAACTGTGTAGTAAATACTATGAACTTAGGACTATGAGAGCTATTTTTCATTTCAATGATTATCTCAAAGTACGTGCCTTTATGTTTACATCGGTTTAAGAGTATTTGGTTAAAATATATGAATTCCTTTGTAAATAATTAAATATTTTATTTCAATCTATTCGTTATTTTGAAATAGTTTAGTCAGTCTTCTGAAACATAATAGTTAAATTTATTAGTTTCATTTCGAATTTAACTATTGTTTTTATACACTCCTGGACAATATTAACGCATCACTGGCTAGTTGTCAAAGAATTTAGTATCGTCCATTATCTTACAGTATAACTATATTGAATTCATTCACGCAATTCACCAACTTAAACTAAACCCACTGCGTCTTCGTCGGTTTTAAGAGGTCTCCCAATTGTATTCCGAATTGTTCGAAATATTACACATTTTATTACAAAGTTCTTTAAAGCAAATAGGTTTCATACATTCTACACATCTTGACAAATAACTTGAGTTGGTTTCATACTACTCAGCTGATTGTGGAATCATTATTCCAAAAGAACGATCATTTACTTTTTTCCAACCTTCTACTAGACAAGACGCGTATATCAGTCTATGAATTGTTCTTTATATAAGCAAGTTTTTCTTCTGGGCTTTGTCACAAGACGCAAGTCACAAATCACTCGACAGCCAAGTTTTCAGCTTGGTTACTGTCTACAAAGTTAAAAGTTCCCAGAGAAGGAAGTTTTGAGCGTCCAATTTAAAGTTAGTCAAGTTTCATAATACCTCGCGGCTAACATCGCTCAATATAACAAGAACTTTGACGTGAAATATGGGCTAAATCTTGCTTTCAGTGATTAGATTGATAAGTTTAGCAAGCGGAGACAACGCGACTACAGTTCAATACTTTTAAACATGGTTTGACCTATAAGTCTTACATTGAAAAGCAATGATTTGTAAATATTTTTACGATTAACTACGAAGTTGATTTAACATATGTTGAGAAGCAATTATAAACAACGACGTTCAGATAATAGCGACGCTCGAGTTAGAAATATAGCAAACATTGTCCTTTCAAACACTGAACATTTATCTGCCGAATAAAGATGTTAGGAAACTGCAAGTAGATGATATTTTGGCACAGTTGCAATTAGTGACCAAAAACATTTTCCTTTTAAAAAGATTACCTGAGTTTCATTTGTCTACCTATTTCCGTTTTTAATTTAACTGGATGTATCCACACTTTTAAATGAATAATATGGCCCTGTATGAATAATCTGTAACCTCTAAAAGTAGAATTGTTTGTCCTATATTCTCGAAATTAGGTACAAAACGAACATTTGTTTACCAGCAAATTCGGTGTACCAGAATGATCCATTTATCCAATCAATGGGCTTTTAGTCTTCAACCCTAAATTTATTCTTTTACTTTGATGAAACTTAAAAATCAGATTCAACAGAATCTGTTCAGCCAGACGAATTGATGGTCTTTCAATACACCTATTGGACACGGAAGCCTTAATGTGCATGCAGAATTTTGTTATAATCGAAGGCTAGGTTACACAAAGTGTGCTAGCGCAGCGTACTTATGCTGGAAGCAGCACCTCACTGTAAATGTACCCTCGCTTTCATAGTCTTCGTACACTGGTCCATCCCAGTTATTCTTCGCTGCAAGCTCCTGTAGATGGCCTATAGGATTCAATGTCCCTAAGTCCCCAGGGCCAGCTCCTTGTGTTGTGCTCTGCGTATTGTCTTGAACACTAGTGTTAACTTCCATTTTGATCTGGTCCTGGTTATCTGGATTGTTCGGTTTCTCTTCCATATGTGATGTATCTCCAACCACCTTAACTAGCCGAGAGCAGGAGGTAGAGGAAGATAGTTGTATGAAAAACCCTATAGACCATAAATGAGTCTTTGTCCTCCGTGCCAAAGGTGGCTATCTGCTTTGATGAGCCAGTATGGATATGGAGGTCGTGTCGGTGGGGCCCCTACAAGGGAGCGCCGTGGGTAGGGAATTTATTGGGAAGAAAAAAATGGCGCATTTTAATGTCTATGACGTCATTACATATATACATACAGAATACATACAACATCATAATACATATAACAAATTAATACATACATAAACATAATACATACAAAACATAATACATACAAAAAACATAATACATTCAAAAAAAATACATAAAAAAATAATGAAGTACAAAAATTATACATACAAAACATACACAAAATTACAGAATAACATACAAGAACATAGCCATACCGAAGAATACATACAAAGACAATACAAGAGAAGACTTTTAGTACTAATGTTGGTTTATAAGTCATATCGACTCCAGATCCTGAGCTATATCAGCTGTGAAGTTCAATGATTTTATATTTACCAATTGCTCTCACTCAGAGTACTGCGTAGTTTCTTCTCCATAACATCATACATGTTGGGGATTACACTCCGAGAGAAATGTAGTTCGTGGTTAGACGTTATATAAAGGACCTCATTAAACTAACAAAGCCTGGCTCCTCTACCAGAGAGTATGGGTGCAGAGATTTAACCATCCACTTTCCGATTTTTTCTGTGATGGCTGTAGCCATAGGGTTATCACTTGCTATTCCGATTTTTTTCTTTTCACATTTCTCTTGGGAAGAGGTTTAATTTCTGCTGGAGAAACCCACGTATTTTATCAATTGAGTGGAAGAAGATGGTTTGTTCTGTGTTGGTGTTTTCGGGATCTCACCTTCATTTTCTATTGGCTGCACATCATCAGCCGATACCAGCAATGTCTGCGAAGCATGATCTGTTTGGGTACTTTCTTCTCCGTTCGCTTGATCCAAAAACCTTGATAGGTCAATGAGCTGGGAAGGAAGTCCTCTTCATTAAATATGAGTTTGTTTACCGGCCAGATCCCACGGTCTTTAAATCCATTGATAGCTTTCAATCTGGTGTTTGTTGAAACCCATGACACGAGCGAGACTTGTTTTAGTTGGGGCACGAAGGGACAAGTTGTGTTTCTTCAAAAAACTTGTCTTGTTTCTTCCAACTTACTTATGTGTTTCTTCCAACCCATCCTCTTCTCAACTATAATGGCGTGGTGATGAGTAGAGTAGGTGGCGTGGCGACGCCTGAGCCTGAGCCATGGTTAGTCATCCTCGCCTATATGGACGCTTCGAGTCGTGTTGTTACTGTGCTTTTATAATTTCGTATTTTGCATGTGGATAATACGTGCAAATAAACAGCTATTAAAAAATTCAAGCATAAGCTTTATGAATTCAGCAAACTAGCAAATTATATTTGGAAAGAAAAGACACAAATGGAAAGAAAATAGCTTTACCCTTTTAAAATCCCTAGTAAAGTCTTTCAGTTCATATAATTGATTATTTCACGTAAGTTTTAATAAAAAGAGGCTATAGTGCTGCTTTTAAACTCACAACAGTTTTAACATTAAACGAAATACTTTGAGTTTAGACTAATGTTCTTGAATGTTTAAGTGAACTTAGTTTTACGGCTAATCCCTTTACATTTTTGAAATCACCATTAAAATGTATAACGTTAAGTGATTTTTGTGAACTTCCTCTCAATGACTTTAAAATGCTAAAACTGAGTACGTAAGTATTAACCCATCGAGCCGATAAATTATGAATCAGTGATTCTTTTGGCCAGCGGTCCAATCATCCCCTCGATCCTTCAGTAGCCGCACGATGCTCGCGGGGACAATGACAGCTGGCGGTCTCGTTGTGCTGGGATGATGACGTCACGCCTGGATTCTGTTCAGGGCTGTTCTTCTGACGTCACGTTTGTCGAAGGTGTAATGCGACGGACTTCAGTCACCGCAGGCTTCGTTGAGCGGGGAGTGTTGTCGATCGTTGCGGAGCTCGGACACCAGCGACTCGTCATGAAGCATCAGGAAGTCTGAGGTCCTCTTCGTCGCCTGAAGAATCTGGTGGGGCCTGGGTAGCTTCGTGGGGAGCGTCTAGTGTCACCGATGGCTTCATTGCTGTTTTGACGGTCCAGGGTGTCGGCTGCCTCTGTTAAGTCGATGGTGGCGACGATAGTGCACAGAGCTGGGGTGGCTCCCGAGCTGTCTCAAACCGGATGGTTCGCCCAGAAACTGTTCGTCCTTGAATTTTCCCAGGACAGGTATTTGGAGATTTGGCACCGTCCGCGCCTTGAAAGCTTCGGTCTCCAGGGAAATTCTACGGTAATCAAGTCAGCAAACATGCAACACAGACGGAGTCCCGCTGCTGGGGCAGTTTGCTGGTGTTTCGTGCGTCGACCAAACAGACCGGATGAAGAAACGTCCAGTGACGCGTGCGTACTCTTGTAAAGGTTCAATACCATATTCATTTCTGCCTGCATTGGTTTGCGAACAGAGTCGCACCTACTTCGAACCTCTTGGGTTCAACCACGATTAGTGACCAGTGGCCTCGCGGACCGACGTCTGGAAGATGCACGGGAATCAGCACAAAGTCTCGAGCCAATGCTGATCCCTATCGCACGCTCATCGTCAGCCAGGACGCCACTCGCAAATTGGGACAGCAATGTTGTGCTAAAACACCAAATGGATGGTAGGCTGGATCAGAAATAGGCACTTTTCAAGAGGCGGAAAATGTATTAATGACTGTCCCGCAACATTACAATTTTGCATTGTGTCTTCCGTGGGACGGTTAACAATGGACGTACAGCATGCATGGTGCTAGGTAAATTTTACAGTGTACAAGCAGGTCAAGCAAGGTTGCGACAAACTTTCCTGCCCTAAGGCACAAATAAATTTATTGCCACAGACAACTCAGCCTACTATTGGCTGGGTATTATTCAAGGGTTCCATTTTGGGGCAGGACCTCTATAAATAAAGACATTACACCACCAGATAATACACGTAGCACAGTACCTCTGACAGAACTGGTCGCCTGCACGCTCCATCGCCTTGGTGTGACCTTACCGGTAACAGCTAACAGAACCAGGTCCCCAGTATACTGGAGTTCTATTTCGTACTGTGCTTATTATTTGGTTTCACACGCCGGGCCTAAGCCCACTACGCTAGGGCTCCGGTGAAATGGACCTCTACACCCCAGCTACGTATTAACTGCAAATCAACGGCAGGCCTCACGTCCAAAATTCACCTAGCTAACCTGAAACTCAAATACAAACAAATCCGCCAAGTATCCCTAATATTTAATATTGCCCAAAACAATCAGTATAGGGGCCTCAATGTATTTCCACTACCTATAGCATTCCGGTGCGGGCCTTGACAGGCTCAGACTATTTATGTCACTCTGTCAATCAAACTCAAATACTCTGCCCAACAACTCGACTTACTGATAGGCCTAAAGAATATTATTATTAAAATAAACACAATAAATTATTATTTATATACTGGCGTTTGTATTTAATTATTATTATTTATATATTTCAAAATCAATAACCAGATCTGGCGGCTTAACTAAAACTTACAACAGATCAGTTCTGTAACACTTTATATTTCACAATCAAATCAGATAATAACAGCTAAATATGCTAAGGTAATAGGTACGGGTCAACTCACCCAAGAAACTACACACACACACCACACACACACTCGACACTGTGTAGACTCACTGAATCACTCGTCTACACACACACACACAGTGTGCACTGCTCACCAACTAGGCACCAGCTGTTCACACTGCATGATTCTGCCTGCCCAGTACAGACCAGCTGCACGGGCCTTCACTATCACGAGAGCAACAACTTGTTGCCAAACAAAACAAAACAACAAGAAATACCCCTCGGCCAAATGACTCGTCACAAGGTGGTTTTACAGAAATGAAAAGGAAAAGCGGTCACTGAAGCGCATGCAAGATAGGCGGGTTCGTGGAAAGATCCTGGAACAAAAGACAAGCGTAAGTAAGCTACACTACAAGCAGAACAACACATACATAGCATTAAGCCTAAAAAGCAAAATTTACAAGCTGCGATCCGTCAACGCCCAGACTTTAACATCGAGTGAAACTTCTTTAGGTCCTTAACGTGTACGATGTGTTTCTGACCATTATCGGTGTCTTCCACTTCATACATATTCGCGGCAGTCCGGCCTAGGACTTTACAAGGTCCTTTGAATTTGGGCGCAAGTTTACCTACGACAGCTGCTGCGGAAGATAGTACGTGAAGGCGTCTCGATACCGAGTCCCCTGCGGCGTACTTAACCTCCTTCTCCGGAGTTTATAGTATTTGGACTGACGTTGAAACCCGTTTTCAAGTTTTCTGGGCGTTTCGTAAAGAGTCTTAAACCTACGATCGCGTGCCTCATGGATTTCTTCCAGTGAGTCTTCGTCCGAATAGTTAGTTTCGAAAGGTGGGCCAAAATCGCTCGTGGGGAGTCGAAGTTCTCTACCCGTACAGAGCATCGCAGGAGAATACCCTGTAGAGTCGTGAACTGCCGTGTTCATAACAAATAAATAAATTTTGGATCTGAGTGTATGTATGAATGAATGGTGAGTGAGTGGTACAAGTGTTGTATGTTTGAATGCGATTTCGATGTGTGCGAATGCTAGTGTTAAGACGACTGCCATACATTGTAAAATGTCATACGGTATTAAAGATATTATTTATTTATATTATTATTTATTAGTTTGAGGAGACCTCACACTCCTCCAACCCTAAATCGCTATTCTTGAACATTCCTCCAACGTTCGAGGTCTCCTCAATGGAGGTTTCCTCGAAGGTCTCCTAACACTCCTCAAAGCTAAAATCGCTATTCTCAAACCTTCCTCCAACGTTGTAAGGTCTCCTCACTGGCCTTCCTTGGAGAGACCAAACACCTTCCTCAAACATCCCTCACATTGTTTTAGGTTATGTTTGTTTGTTTTTCAAATTTAATTTGGTAAACAAACTACAGTGTTTATTTTTGTCTAATAACTTAATTTATTTATTTAATTCATTTAGTTAGTTAATTTCACTGATTTATTTGTTACGTATTTCTTTTAATTATTTTGCAGTGGCTTTTTTGTTATTTTATGTTTTTATTATTAAATAATGTTTGAAATTTTTGATGACGATTTCGTTGAATTTTTGGACCATGTTGATGTGGAGATGGACTGGTACGGGAATCGACGTTAAAGAGAAAACATCCGTCTGAATCCGTTTGATCTACCGGAGTATAAATGTATTAAAAAATATAGATTTGCAAAGGATGTGGTTACAAACCAAATAGTTCCGCTCTTGTACCCAGAAGAAGCTCCGGCAACCAACAGAGGACAACCTGCTCTCTCCCTCATTGAAAGTTGCTGCTGCATTGAGTTTTTATGCGACAGGGAGTTATCAAATAAACATAATTTCAAAACCTAGTTAAATTCGTATTTTAGACAAGTTCAAAGTTACAACAAGTTCACCAAGAGCGCAAAAGCTGTATGAAGCTAAGAACGTAGTTCTTCAGAATACCGTCGTGCTATGAATACAATGGATATTAAAAGTAGGATATATGATGTTTCATCCAATGCTATTAATTAGGCCTACACATTTAAATTGTGTCTTTTAGAACCTGCCAATGCAATAATTTAAAATACTATTTTTAGAAGAATAATAATTGTGACATGTGTGCCATTAATGTACACTTTTATGAAAACTAATGTGATTTCATAAATAATGTGGATTCCTTAGTAGCATTTTTTTGATTCCACACTAATAGTACTTGCATTTGAGATTTAGAACGTTTGTAACTTTTTAGGGATGTGTGCGCTGACTTAACAGGGATGAGCCAACCATCCGTTTCAAGAAGTGTTGCTGAGGTTTCTGGATTGCTTGCACGCCAACTAAGAAACTACGTGCATTTCCGCAAGGTGTAAATGAACTAAACTACAACAAAAGGAGATTTTACGAAATGTATATTTTCCCCAATGTGATTGGTTGTTTGGACTGCACACACATTCTATCATAAGCCCTGGAACAAGAAAGGTTTAGATGCAGAAAAGGCTACTCCCTCAATGTACAATTGGCAACTGGGTCGCATTTGGAAATTATGGACTGTGTCACACGTTGGCCTGGGGCGACACTCGACTCAAGGATCTTCCAAAACAGCAGTTTGAGGTATTTACATCTTTGCATCCATACTTGTAGTTGAACTTTAACTTTAGTATATCAGTTTCTTTTAATTTAATTTTGCACCAAAAAATGTAATTTTTTAGTTTATACAAAATAAATATTAGTTAGTTAACAATTGATTATTTGAAGTTGGTTAAACTTCAACACACCAATTTTCCAAGACTTTTCGTTATCAATCAGGAAAATTTTAGCAAAGTTTTAGCTTGATAATCGTTAACAATCAGGTTTCTATTTTTTGTTACAGTAGAGTAACCATACCTGTGTCGATTATAAATGATTGCATGTATGATTTTTTGCGTTGCAGATGGCGACTTGAAAATCCAGGTGAAACCTACAAAGGTGTTTCTTGCTCGCTGACAGTGGGTATGGGCAAACAAAGTATTTATACACCCCGGTGACAAATCCCACCACAAGAACAGAGTTGTGTTACAACAGAGCGCACAAGTCTACTCGAAACTCAGTTGAGAAACTCAGTTGGTGCGTTGAAGAAGATTCCCTTGTCTCTGTGCGAGAGCTGCGTAACAAGCTTGCTACCTCGACAACCGCTGCTTGTTGTGTTCTCCATAACATTGAAGATTACATAATCCAAGAGGATTCGAAGATGAACACAACAACCACTACTGGGAAAGGTTTGTGGTTGCACAAGACCACGTGCGTGAAGACAGAAGAGGAAGGTTGATTAAGCAATTATTTATTCAACGGCATTTTTCCAAACCTGTTTAAAGACCTGTTTTCTATTTTATTTGTTTGCATTCATTTATATTTTGTGTTTAAAATTTGTAAAAGTAGTTTTGTAATGGTTTCAAGCATCAAACAATACCTCGAGCAACATACATTATTTTTCTTACGTTACATGACGTGTTTTTATTTATCTGTTATTAATCTATCAAAGGCGTTATAATGATATCGTTTGCTGTAATACAAATGCACATCATTCACATGTAAATCATTTTAAGAAAACTACATATAAAATTGGCCCGGAATTGAATTATTAAGGAGGATTTTGGGCGGTATTCTCAAACGTTGTGTCCATATTTCTGTAATAAATATGTACATATTAGTATTTACTGTAGGGAGGCAAAAAAGTCTTGTTCCAAAAAGTTGGAAAGAAAGTATTTTAAAATTGTTCATCATTGAACTCATTTCTTTTTAAATTTAAGTTTGAAATAAACTTAATATAAACAATTAATTTCCAACAATTGTTACTATTATATTGGGTAATAGAATTGCCCAATTTCTATTACTATTAATTTTTTATTAATTGTATATTAGTTTGTTTATATCCTAAACCTTGTTAAACCTTACTTAATAAAATAAATCTTATCCAAATCAAAATAAAAATACAGAAAAAAATCTAACAGCCTTTTTTATTATCAGTTATTAGGCTATTATTTTTGTTTTTCACGTTCAAGGCGAATTTTAAGGATTTCTTCCTCGTATTTAGTTTTAATTTTGCCGTATCTCTTTCTGTAACGGCCTTTTCCAAAAGTGCCTCCTGCACTTGTTTCCTCAACATAGCCTCTTCGGTTCGAATTTCATTAATTTTTCGTTCTGCCTCCGACAAACTTTGTAGTTTGGCAATCCTCTGTCGGAGTTTTATTGCCTCCTGACGAGCACTGCACAGTTTGGATCTTTTTCTGGGACGCATGTCTGCGGTTGGTGGTTCTTCTATGACTGTTGCATTTGTGGCATCTAAAAATAAAAATAAGATAATGTTAAGAATAATGTAAGAAAGAATTAAACAAGAATATAATATATTAAATAATATACTTAAAATAAATTATACTTGACTCAAATATAGTGCTCAAGTGCCTTATTTTGTTTTGATAGTGCATACTTATTCCAACTTACTGTCAACGTTCTGGACATTATCATCTGGGAGAACATTGGTCAGCAACGTACTGTCGTCCGTTTCCGACACCACAAATGAAAACTGTGATTCGTCTGAACAAGAAAACAAATGTTATTTTTAACAGACATTTCTTTTTTATTTATTGAATAATGTTCTGATACTACTCAACTGCTATGGCATTCATAAAACTCAGTACAATCACGATTAAAAAGGGTCCATTCTTTATGGATTTGATGTAAAGAATTTTCAACAAATTAAGTGGTATGGGCTTACCTTTTGACCCAGAAGGCTGTTCAAAAAACAGTGAATCGCAGTCAACAACAATATCTAGTTCTGTGTCCGTTGCATCCTGAATCACTGATAATACTGTCGATTCAGTACTATCATCCGGCTTTGTGGTCTTGTATGGTCCTCCTCCGGTTCCGAGTCGGGTCTGTTTTTCTTCAGCCATCTCTCTCTTTTTCCTTGTTTTTATGTTGTCCCAACATTTCATAAGTTGGGAGACGTTTCTCTAAAAAACACATTCTGACTTATTTTCTTGTTAAATATCTTACTGCTAAGTAATTTGTTTAATGGAAATTATGGATACTAGAGATAGAGAGTAAAATTTAGCGGCCTGTAGTTAAAACTCCAGGGAATTATAAAGAATTTATATAGCGAAATATTATTATTGAGCTCACACGTTGTGCCAGTCGTCCACGTTATGTCCCCAATGGGTGGGGACGAATGACCTCTTGCGCTTGGCCTTACGAGCGGCTCTATTCCACGTACCTACAGGTGTCTGGTTGAAAGGGGGGCGTAAAGGAGGCGGAGCCTACGATGTAGGTCAGTAAAACAATTGCAGGTGATTGGTCTTGACAAAGAAGTGAGTTTGTGTTGCGGAAGGTACCCGGTAGTTGGGAGAAGCGCTAGTGTACACCTTACTAGACTATCAAGCATAGCAGTGGTGATTGCAATGCACAAGGAAGGCCTGTACAACGATACATTTGTCATATTAAACATCAAAATAAAAGTATAATTTTACAAATACACAAAAGGTGTTATGGCAATGACGATCAATTCAATCATATCAATTAATTTGGTTTTATTACACATAAAAAGAAGAACAAGTCTACTATTTGGCTTATATTTTGTTATTTCCATAACTTATTCATAGCCACAACAAAATAAACCCTTTTCACATATATAGTACTTATGAATCTAATATTAAGCCCATCTGGTTGCCGTGATCTTATAACCAGTTGGTGAGCAATTTCAACATTCCTCAATTTCATATAAACGAGACGCCTAGATTCTTCATGGTTCGGGTTTTCCACGTAGAAACCCTATTAGCGTGAATCCTTCTTCAACGACTTGACATTGTGCTCCATTGCGTGTCATAACAGAGGTCTCTCGACTTTTGATGAAATACGTCAGAGCGATGGTTCATTATTCGAAATCTGAGGTCAACCGAGGTCGAAACCTTTGTCAAAAATCTTGATTCACACATTAAAGATACTAACCTTCCAGATGTAAGAGAACAAAATTAAATAGAATATGTTTTATTGAAGCTACTAAAATTAAATGTATTTTCTATTGTTTGTATTTTTTAATAGGTATGAACTAATAAGTAAACAAATTAAATAAATGAAACCGAGTTAGCATTAACATTGATTTTTCAAAAGTTTATCAAGCATTGTTTCAGCAGAATCACTCTTAGCACTTTTCTTTTTTGCATCCGGTTCCTTCAACATGATAACCCTCCACTTTACAAACACAGCAGAACCCATCGGTCTCGTCCCGGCGAAGGGCGGGTGCTGGGTTTGGTTGTTTCTCATTTCTGAGCTCATGGCGGTGCATTTCGTGCATAGAGGCCGCTGCGTTCCAAAGCTGTCTTGGCATTCGCTACACTTTGGGCGTGTTACTCAGAGCACTTGGTATGTGACACTGAGCCGCATGCTTCCCCGTGAACAGCTTACCACATCGCTTATACTCAACCAATCGGTCCGCATGCCATTAACACGCGTGTAGGATATAATTCGGCAGGCTCAGTGCCCTATCTTGCCCTTCTCCTGGTGAGACATGCCAGGCAATCTGTAACATGGAAGGGCAAGCCGATCTCAAAGATCCGTATGGTTTGCAGGGGAGGTCCAACGGCCCCCTGAAGGTTTTCCGCAGGGCCCGGGCCAGGAAGCCCGGTGGCATCCGATGCGTCAGTCGCACTGTCATTAGGAAACGTGACGCACAGAACCAAGGGGTGGTTAGCTCAGAGGTCCCCATTTGCCTGGGAATGCCAGGCTGGGTGTACGAGGTGTGGCTGAAAAGAAACCGGATTTGCATAAACAATCATTTTATTTTGAATTATTGCAAACTTTTACATTACAACCTTCAATATACACTCCTTGATCCCTACATCGGGTCGTGAATTTTCCACTTTTCAAACCAGTGTCTAAACTCGTTTTCGGAAAACGTGTTCATTACCTCTGTCGCTTTTTGTTTAACAGCTTCCACACTATCAAATCTCGTTCATTTCAGTTCAGATTTCACTTTGGGAAACATGAAAAAAAAGTCGTGCTAAAGTCGGTGAATACGGTGGATGCTCCAATACGGGAATCTCATGTTTAGCCAAAATCTCTTGACCGGTAGTGCATTGTGAGCAGGAGCGTTGTCTTGATGGAGAAGCCACGACTTTCTCCAAAGTTTCTTTTGCTACTATTTTTACATTATATGATATTTTTATATTTATCTATGAGCGTGACAAGGTGAACTTTCTCCTCCTCGGTAAATCGAACAATACCGCAAGACATTTTAAAATTTATTATTCTAGACTAGTTAGGTTTACTCAACTTCAAATAATTGGCACGTCAAAAACAATGTAAACAAACGAACATCCGGTTTAACTGTGACCAACCTGCGACAAAACTCACTGCTTCTGATTGCTGTCAAAACGTTATTATTTCTTGTATATCTTTAAAAATATTAAACCGTATAAGTTTTACGTATTTTATAATGAAGTAAATAGTTGTTTAAAAATGTGTACTAACAATTTAATATAATTTAAAAATATATATCATGAATTATTTTTTCTTCAAAGGTTTCCCATACCATTTCCAGTGGCCCTCAATCTTTGAGGAACCTCCCTTGATCAAGGAAAGGTGGAGGAGTGTTCAAGAATACCGTTTTGGCTTTAACGTGTCCTCAATATTTGAGGAGCCCGTGAGGAAGGCACGATTTGGAGGAACGTTTGAGAATACCACCCTAAGGGTTAGTTTCCGTCGCCATTGTGTCTAATTAGCCTAACTTTCTTGGTTGATCCTGTACATATTTACTTTGCGAAGTTATAATTCACAAGAGTTCCTACCAGTAATTTTGCATTTGACTTATCTCTTCTAGCATAAACAAATTTTACTTCAGAACAAATTGTATGGGAGATTTAAATGTAAGAGTGCACCGTGTTCCCTTGCGCTAAGCCAACGGGGGTGACAGGAAAACATATATTCATAGATTATTAAAAGTTAACATAAAATAATTATAAACGAGCATGAACCCTTCGACCATTAGTTAGAAAATCTACGTCGTAGCCAGCTTTAAAAAGCTTGATTTAATGTCTGCAGACTACAGTAATATATATATAACAGTTTAAGTGGCGTTATAACTTTCTTAACAGGAAAATGACTGTGGCGACTTGCGAAATATTATATATTATCTAAATTTATAGGAAAATTGTGCGTTTCGGCGATTAACGAATTAGCTAAAAGAAACATGTTTGGAAGGGAGCCCCTAGACGAAAAGATTTATAACATAATTAGATTTAGGATACTTAAGTGAAAAGTAGAAGACTGCTTCGACTGCTCCCGGCCTCGACACACTGCCGGTCCGCCGTGCGTTGTCCCCGAACTGGACTCTTCTCCTCCCCTCCTAACTCACGCTGTGTTCTGATTGGCTTTGCTTACTTGAATATCGTTCTTTAATTCGTATGTCGCGGACTTGGTCGTGACAAGATAGAATAAAATTAAATAGAATAAGTTTTATTGAAGCTACTAAAATTAAATGTATTTTCTATAGTTTGTATTTTTTTAATAGGTATGAACTAATAAGTAAACAAATTAAATAAATGAAACCGAGTTAACATTGATTGTCAAAAGTTTGTCAAGCATTGCTTCGGCAGAATCACTCTTAGCACTTTTCTTTTTGCATCCGGTTCCTTCAACATGATAACTCTCCACTTTACAAACACAGCAGAACCCATCGGTCTCGTTCCGGCCGCAGGGCGGGTTGCTGGGTTTGGTTGAGCGGCGGGACGCCTTTTCTCATTTCTGAGCTCAGGATGGCGGTGCATTTCGTGCATAGAGAGGCGCGTTTAAAAGCTTCTTGGCATTCGCTACACCTTGGCGTGTTACTCGGAGCTCCGGTGCATAAAGTATGTGACACTGGCCGCATGCTTCCCCGTGAACAACTTACCACATCGCTGACACTATACTCAACCAATCGGTCCGCATGCCATTAACACGCGTGTAGGATATAATTCGGCAGGCTCGGTGCCCGTATCTTGCCTGTCGAGGCTAACCATGTCAGCCCTGGTGAACCAAGCAGGACAAAGGGTGCACATCGAAGCTACCCATGGATAGGAAAAGGTCACAGTGTTAGTTGAACCAGCACTGGACCCTGCCATGCTAATTAGATTTGACTGGTTAAGCTATAAAACGATGGTTTGCAAAAGACTAAGTTTCGTAATAGGTTTGACTTGAATTTACTCTTGAACTCTCTTAAACTCTTACACTCTTGAATTCCCTCAAAACACTCTTGAACTCTCTTACTAGCTAGTTGAACTTATGCGGGACAATAACGATATCAATCAAAATGATGCTAAAAACATGAAAAGCCGTTACCAACACCCCTCCCACGGAGAAAAAACTACCACCGTTCGGGAGGAGAAAATTTCCGGATGGAAAATCCTCAAAATGTAAAGGGCGCAAGTGCTAACCCGCTGAAGGCACGCTTATGGCGTCAAACATTTGAGGGCTCACCACGCCCCTCGGGCTTAAGGCCATTCCCGACAGCCACAGAGAAAGCCGGCCAATGCCCAAAGTCTGCCGGGTATGCTCCGGCATGGACTGGACTCCTCTATCCAGCCTAGCCTGGGATCAGTCGCCCTGGCGAAAGTTCTCGCCAGGACCCCTATCGGCGGGGCGGTGGGCCACCATTACCTGCACAAGTGCAGGCAAACCCACCAGAACAAGGACTCAAAGGGCCGCAACGACAACTCCAGGACCATCGGGCGGTGGCAAGCGTAGCAGTTGGCCGGCACCAACCAAACAACGGAGTTGGGACCGCTGTTACCCGGTTATCCAACCCCGTGGAGGCGGTGACTCCAAGGACACCGGGAACGGGAAGCCTCCCCTTGCGGGGCACAGGGCGCTAAGGCGTGACCCCTGTAATTCTAACGTAGGCCGAGGGAGGGCGTACCTGGTGCCTTGCCAAGTCCCCAGTTACCCAACCTCTGAGAGAACCAACCATTACTGGAAGGCCCCGGAGCACTGTCGTCATCCAGTAACTCCTCTTGCCGGGAATGGCACTAAAGGTGAGGTGAGGTCACCCGACACCGGCCCGGGAATACAGTTCCTTAGCACCGCTCCCAACCTGACAAGACCAAAAACGTGTCGCAATCAGCCGAACCCAGCCCCGGCCAGCAGTGTGGCAGCACTCGAGACGAGTTTTACCCACTCACGCAGGACTTTAAGGACGACCATCTGCCGCGATGGAACGGCGACTCCGCACATGTTGTCCGGCACAAGCAAATCGCGACGGGAATCCCCACCCAGTCCGACTACTCAGCCCGCAACAACTTCGGCATAAACGTGTCACAATCGGCCGCCCCATTTAGGCTGCAGTGTGGTAGCACTCGAGACGAGTTTTACCCACTCACAACTGCAGGCTTCATAGGCCGGGGAACGTTACCAGTTGCCGCGACAAAGTTCAGGTCTCTTTCTTCTTACTCGTTCACGAAGGGTTGTTAAAACTTCGAGGTAGTAATGCTGGTTTACAGTTTGACCTTCGGGCACCCAATTTACATAAACAACCCCATGGATATCAAAAACACAATCATCATTGCTTTGAACTTGGATTTGCTCATCCGAGCTTTTGTTTGCCTTGGTGATGCGGGACTCTTCCAATGCAATGATTGCCGCTTCATTTCCGGGTCGAACGTGAAAAAACATGACTCATCGCATGTTATCTCTTCTAGAATGTGGGGTCGGTTTCAATGGTTTGCAAAATGTCAGAACAAATGTTCATGCGAGAATATTTAGTTCATCAGTGAGAACCTTCGGCACCAATTTTGAACACACTTGTCATGTTGAAATTGTCATGCAAAATTTTCTCACCGATTCTTTGTCAATGCTGACGATCTCAGCAACCGCACGATACTAATCGACGATCGAACATCTTGTTGATGTTTTCTGGTGTCGTCGATGTCAAGGTCGTCCTGATCGTGGGTCGTCTTCAATCTCATCTCGTCCTCTTTAAATCGCTTATGCCACTCAAAGACCTGTGTACGTGATAAACATCCATCCCCATACACCTGTTTCAGCAAAAAATGAGTTTCTGTTGCAGATTTTCCTAATTACACAAGGAATTTCACATTAATACGTTGCTCTCCCAAAACACTAAGCATTATTTCGACAAGACGCACATACAACACCCTACTAGAACGGACGCCAAAGGTCGATTGAACGCGCGCCATCTGTCTGAGTTGCATGAATCGGTAGCGAAGATGTCACGTGACTGCACTATGCGACATTTAACCTTTGGCTTTGCACTTCGCGTTTGTGCCTGCGCCAGTCCGGTTTCTTTTTAGCCACACCTTGTATACTGATAATCGCAGTCGCATCCGGGCCGTCCGCAAGGTTGGTGCGAGGGTGGGGTAGGATATGGAGCGCGGGTGGGAAGGTGCTGCCTCGGGATCAGACAGACCCAAATATTGACGGGTTTCCCTCCTCCTTCCACATCGGTCGAGATGTGGCTCCGGGCTTGGGACCGGTATAGCGGAGTTTGAGAGTCATAGTTGCTCCCGCCATTTTCAGTTGGCTAAAAATTTTTCTTCTTTTTTTTTAGGCTGAAAGTTTTCAACTTCCCGCAGAACGGTTAAGTATTTCTATCGACTTCCCTACGAGGTTACCCCCGCAGGTCTCAAGAGCGCCCAACACTTCCAACACTACCTCCAACTACCCATTCCGGCCTAAGCCCAAGCATAATTTTCCCTATCACACTTCAACAAATACCGTTCTTTTCTAAGTTTCTGCACTTGGGCACAGCATGTTCAAGCTTTACTATTTCAGGACTCTAATTTTAACTGAAGCTAATACCCAACCTGAGACTGGCTAACCATAGTCTAGATGTTGCCGGACCAACTCGATGGAGGTTCGCAATGCGGTCAGACTCAAGCTCTTTAAGAATCCAGACCGGGTGAGGCCCAGTTTCCTAAGTCCAGAAATGGTAGCACGGTGATAGCTCCGCGAGAGCCAAGGACCACGGGGATGACTTCTCACTTCGTGACCTGGAACTCACCCTGAATGTTGGGCAAAAGACACTGATAGCCGATTTCTCAAGGGCGGCTTCAGCCAAGGACCCACCGTTCCCATACCGGACTGTAACATCGACCACATAGACCGAATCTCGCTTCTTAACGACAAGATCCGGCCTAAGGGGCCTCCGGTCAGTGGTCTGGAACGTCTGTTCCCTAGCGACAACCGTACCCTCATCAACCAAAGCATCAGCGACTTTTCTCTCGTGCCTACTTCTGGTGTGCCATCCGTGAGTACACTGACCCAACACGTGGCCCAGTGACTCCGGAAAAACATGACACCTACGGAATAAGGCCGGAAGAGTATGATCCGCATGCCTCATGGAAGCCCTAACCCCACAGGTATTCGACCTCATTTTCAAGGCATCAATGAAGACCCGGCTGGAGGGTGTCCGGGTCCAACAACCAAGAATTACCAACGGGTCCTCCCTGAATGCTCAACACCTTGACCCTGCCAGACCAACTGAGACCAATCCTGTGGAATTTGGCCTTCCATCTCCTCTTGACTTGGTCTACGTCTCGGGGTGGCAGGCAGCTTAACCTAACCCGTTCCGCCAAAGCTCTCATCTGTGCATCCCATCCAGCATCTCCACCCTTAGCTCACCAACTAAAGTCAGCGGACGACAGAAAATCCAGCCATACCTTGGTGGCGTGACACCAATTGCATAGCAAGGTGAGGCCGAGGCCCCATCACGCTTCCTCGCGTATAGCTGACCATCTGCTGTACACTCCTGCAGGTGTAGCGTTGACCGAACCTCGCAAAGTGCGGTCCACACGGCTCAGGTCATTCGCAGAGGAAGGATCAATGGACAGGCGATGGGAGAAGATAGGCAATACATACTGCATAAGCAGGGTTACCTTCAGCTGCGGTTTTAGGGAGAACCTAGTGATGCGCAGCGCAGAACCCTCAAGGTCCGACAAGGCCTGCTTGTTCGAAAACCCCTTAGCCAAAGTAAAGGTCACCCCAAGGTAAGTGAAGGGCTCGACGGAGACCCCGTAGCACCTGACCATCAATAGACAGCTCAGGTACCCGGGACACCCAGGCCTCACCCTTCCTCTCGTCCCCGAAGGCCAAACACTTTGGCAAGGACAGAGCCATGCCGACTGAAGACAGATAACTTGAGACTTGCCCAAGCATCCGCTCCATTCCCTCAGAGTCCGCGGCAAACAAAACCAAGTCATCCGCATACGCCAACGCAGAAGCTATGCATTGCCTATCGTAAACCCCACCTCCCCAGATTCAAGCTGGCGGAGCAAGGTCAAGAACGAGGTTGAACAGGGTGACAAAGTGTCTGCTTCACGCCCATGAGCCTACCCAGGGCAGATCGCCCCAAAGGGAAGTATGAGCCCCAGTGTACATGCCCGCTACAGTGCCACAAGGACCTCCGGCACACCCTGTGCTACCAGGACGCGCGATAGCTTCATGGGATGCAGTGTCGAAGGCCTTCGCAACATCGAGCAGGACACCCACTATGGAACTACCCCTGCGGATGACTTCCGCCAGGATCTTAGAATTGGCCGCACGGCCAACTATCCATCTACCGCAGCAGGCCGAAGCTGATCCGGTTGAAAGGTACACGGATATATTCCGAATCACTAATTCGCACTTCTTACCACAGGCCTCAGATTGCACAAGGTGCCTGTTGAAAGGGAATGTCGTATCGGCTAGGTGGTGTCACCTCAGGCAGGCCGTTCCCCCGAGAGGGTCCAGCCGCCATTGTCTCACGTGGGACTTCTAGGGCCCCCGTCAGATTTGGTGGAATCATAACACCTTGACCCCGACGATCTTCGGTTCCGGTCGGACGACCGGGGCGACCTGGTTTCCGAGCCCCAGGCAGTCTTTAGTATCATTGTGTCTATCAATTATCCATATTGTAGAGCACAATGACTTCTCACTGTTTCCGTTACCCCGCTCAAGTGGGCCAGCACCGTTTCGTTTAGCTAGCCTGGCAAGGGCACTGTCCAGTCGCTTTTCTAGCCGAGGGATAGGCCATGCGGCGGCGAGAAGTTCCGCGGCTCAATCCCACTCTCCGCAGGACGAGTCAACGCTTCCCAACTCGCGATTTTTGTCAGTTAACGGCAGGGCTGCCACCGTCCCCGGCTGGCGCTCCGACCTAATGTCCTACCAAGATCACCGAAATACCAGTTCGTCATGGATTTTAAAACTAAGTTTCAGGGCTTCTCCAGCCCTAAATGGCTCTAAGACCGTCCATCAGACGACCTTCAGGTCGGTCCGATACAGGATTGTGAAGTAGATTCAAGACCGTGCACCAGACCACTTCCCATGAGGGCTGGCCCAGCACACGGTCGTGAACCCTGTGTGTGTGTTACCTTGGTCGGTATGAAGTAAATATACGCAATTTTGATCTTTCTCAGTCTCATCAATCGCTTTTACTCACTGTGTAATTTCAATTACTTGGAGTCACTTGTTACCTTGGTCAGTGTGAAGTAAATATACGCTATTTTGACTTGTATTGCACAAGAAGCCGGTTGAAAGGGAATGTCGTACCGGCTAGGTGGTGTCACCATGCTAAGAGGAAATTGCCTACTTTCTGATCTTACCAATATTATTAACTATTATTACTTTTACTTCTTAAACAGATTTCCTGAGTTTCATTTGTCTACCTTTTTCCGATTTTAATTTAACTGAGTGTATCCACACTTTTAACTGGCCCTGTATGAATAATATGTACCTTCTATAAGTAGAATTGTTTGTCCTGTATTCTCGAAATTTGGTACAAAACGAACATTTGTTTACCAGCGAATTCGGTGCACCAGAATGACCCATTTGCCCAATTAATGGGCTTTTAGTCTTCAACCCCTAAATTTATCTTTTGATTTTGATGAAACTTAAAATTAACATCGATGCTAATTACCTTAACGAACATGTACACAAAGATTCAACGAAATCTGTTCAGCCAGACGAATTGATGATCTTTCATACACCTATTGAGTACGGCAACCTTTAATTGTGCATGCAGAGTTTTGTTATAGTCGGATCATAAATACAGTTTGTGTAATTTTAATTCTTTTTGATGGAATTTATTTCATTTAAAGAATAATTGCGGAAACAAATGAATTCACTGTACTGTAGCGCTTGCGGCTTTTCGTTGGCTAAGTTTTATAAGTATACCGCGGTTAAAGAAATGTTAAAAATGGTGAAAGGAGTTCCTGTAACATTTATAAGAATGGTGTATAATAAGTAACCATATAATTATCTAGAGGAAGTGAACACAATCAAGTAAATGGACTTGGGTAATTCTGTCTTTATTTGTTCAAGTTCTCGTTTTAAACCAAGTCATTGCTACTTCTTCTACTTGAAACGAAATTAGCTTTTATACTGTACAAGTGAAGTCAATGTATGTATACACCAGGATTAGAAGATGTCAGTAGTAGAATAAAACCACCGCAGAATTTCTTAAAATTTGATTACAATTTTGTACTTCGGGATTTTTGATGTGTGCACAGTGTAAATGTTTATAGTAGCAACTAGCTGATGTACCTGTTCTTCGCAAGGTTGTGTTTAATGTTACAGTGTAGCGAAAGTTTTAATGTTATGTTTGCCTGTTAGTTAGCTATGCCAATTGTATTGTAGGCCTACGTTTAAATTAGGCATAGCTATCCAGCTTCACCAGGGGAGGTCGGCAAACGAAGAAGCCATATTTACATGTATTTAAAACAACGGGGAGTTTTGTTAATGCAGATCCCCTATCCTACTGCTATCATGAACAACAAAATTCAGCATACGTTTTGATACAACTTTTTATAGCGACAATATACATAAATACATATTTTCTTCCAAGTTATTGGAGGGACTCTCTATATACAACGTTTGATGTCTTACCACCAGGCGAGTGCAGGAATAAACTGGCGGGATTCCCGACCCTCGAGCACGCTACATACAGCTGTCCATGAGAGAAACAGCCTGTCCCACTGAGTTCGATCCCAGCAGTGGTCAGTGTCTGACCTTGCGATTTGTTGATTGTCATCGCAAAGCACACACTGACTGGGAACTGCAGTCGTTTAAACTCGAATGGATAGTTGCTCGGGATCAAGGGAATTCGTGGTATAAAGATAGACTCCCCAGCACCGCCCTGTAAGGATATCTGCCTCGATAACGTAGCGGTGAAGTCTGCGCACTCTGAGGCGGGTGCCATTGCACAACTTGGGCGCATTTAGGTTTCGCAGCAACATTATCGGGGCACCAACCTTCAGAGTAAGTTTGTGAGCCGGTAGTCCTGGCGCTGTCACAGAATCGAGGAACTCAGCTGGATAGTGAACAGCGTCGTCTTGGTTGAGGGTCAGTATTCACTGCACTTTGTCGTTGTTTGATAGTGGCCTGTTCATTGGTAAGTTGAAACATACTCAAATGTTTCATTAACAGGGTTCCAACTGTAAATGGTGTGGTTTTTTTACATATTAACTTAAGTTGCATGTTTATTTAGTTGAATTTTTAAACTAGATTTAAAGATGACTATGAGTGTTTTGTTTTAATGAACTGTTTTAAGGCAAGCTTCACTTTATAAATTGGACACATTATATGTATTTATATGTCCGAAGGATAATATCGTATCTTGCGTTGAATAGATTTCACCCAAATTACTTTTGAGAATACTATAAGATGTCGGATAATGTCGTTCATATCGTCATATGTCAGTTAAACATGTGTGTGTTCTATCAAGTTATACTTTGTATTTAATTAAATCTAGTGGTTTGTGGAAATGTACGTATTCATTACCAACGCCTGAAGCTTGTCGTTAGCAGTTTATACCAGGGTAAATGAAACTAGAAACTGTTTTACCTCAGCATACATTTTCTTATGTCATCGATCTATTAGTTGCTGAATAATAATTCTTCCCTCCAGGTCTGGTCCAGCTATTGGTAATAAACCTTGCCTCGGCGCCTTGGGAACACGACGCAGTAACATAATTATAAATCGATGAAATATCGAAATAAACATCGTTGCGAATTAATGGAAATTGTAGATACGATTACAATGTATATATTTATTCATGTTATATTTAAATACACTAGTTTATGAATTATGTAACGGTATCACTTATTGTTATATTTATCATGTATAGATTTATCCTCTACATATATTTTTGTGTTAATTCAAATTGCTGTTCGACGACATCATCATCAATTGTATTGGTATCATCACATTACTACTGTCATATCCCTTATTTTTTATGTACCTTTATATTGTTAACCATAACCACCCCGAACAATAAATCACTAAAGCTAAAAATAAGAACAATATGTCACCTGCATAGTAAGGCTTCCGTTGAATTCTGGCAGTGTGTTGTGACAGCAAGCTGAAGCCCTTGGGGTTCTTCAAGATTAAAATGGACTATTACGAAGGGTCATCGTCACTGGACTAAAATGTTAATACTAGCAACATTCAATATACAACTAGAACTGCAAATAGGTTTTGGCAATAAATTAAAATTGAAAGAGATGTGTACGCTGGGATCTTCTCATGGGCAGAATCTTGAAGAGAATCCCACGCATGGATTCTTCTGGGCAACTGAACCCAGAGGAGCTCTTACTTTCTGAGCACCTTAACTGTCAAGACAATCTGGCTATCATTGTTTTGATAACAAGGAAGCAGTTCTGCAAGCATTCAGCACTACCTTTCGTCCTTGCTAATGTTATGAGAATGAAGATGCTGATAATTAATACTAAAAACAATTTTTTTAACTGAAATAAAATATTAAAACCATAAAATTTCTATACTGTACATCATTATATTCCTCTCACTTCACTTATATGACCTCATCGTCTGAATAAAATATTCCAAAAAACTCCTGTTCTAAAACTCAACTACAATTAAGTTCAAACTAATTATTACCGATAGGAAGAAGATCCCAGCAGTGAAGATGAAAAAGCGCAAAGAGCGAAATAATTAAAATATAATTTATAAAGGATCTCTAAGGTTTTATTTGTAAGTCTCTCTAAATGGTTAGAGATATTTATCTTTGTTTTTAATACTTGGAGCGTTACGTTTTCTGTCCTGGTTTGCCAACGTTATAAAAGTTGTGATTTCAGGGACAAAGATTTATTCTGCAAACAATGTGGATCTAAAACTTGACGGAGAGTTCACGGATGAACTTTTGCTGGGTTCGCGCTTTCTGAGTGGAAAGTTTTCAGCATCAAACTTTAACTTAGTCAATTTTCAGAGCACCTGAAGACTTATAGTTTGCAATAGTTTATAGACGTAGTTTATGTTTGGTCCAATAACATCAAGTGAACATAACTAAGAAAATTGACTTGGGTAGTTCTGTCTTTATACTTTGTTGTTCTCCTTTTCGTCTAGACCTAGTGATTTTTACTTTGGGGTTTGTGTGTTTTTACAAGCCTTTTTTATTTTATAATAACTAGCCAATAAAAACTACAGAATGCACGGATACTTATTTGGGGTGAGTTTTAATGTCCCGCCCACCTTCATTTTTGAAAAAGGAAATATTTTAAAAGCCCTTTAGGGAATGTTGTTATAGAATTCTAAAGTTTGTTTTTGCCGCATTTTGCGAAACCCATTTCATAGCTAAAAACCTGAGGATGGGCCTCCCCAATTTGTTTAATACAAACCCACCCCCCTCTCGTGGCACTACAAATTAACGACGCAAAGACAAACCTTTTTATCTTGACTCGTTTTTCTGTAATACCTATTTAAAGATTACAAGAAGTCCACTTTAAAATGCCACATTTCATATACATTTTGTTTTGAATGACAAATCATTCTTGAAAATCCTCGGAAGGAACATTACAACTCTATAACAAAATCCCATAGAGTATTTTGAAGACAAATCGGAGGGTGACAGAAAGTACGTCAAAACAAACTTTGGAATTCAATAAAAACATTCCCTAAAAGGGTTTTGAAAATATTTCCTTTTTCAAAGTTAAGGTGGGGGAGTTTATCGATTTTTTCACAAAGAGGGTACATTTCAAAACTTGCCATTTCATAGCCAAGGATGTTTACTCTGTAAGCAATGTGGATCCAAAACTTTAAGTTGTGTTCACATGTAAAAGTTTCCTGAGAGGAAAGTTTTCAGCGTCTATTTTAAACGATGTCAATGTTTATAACTCCTTTATAACTCGCTCAACGAGACTTGGCACGCTTTTCAAATACAAGAACGTAGAAATCTTAGTGAGAGTAGGTAATATGTCTTTACTATTTAAACTAAGTACACGTATAAGTCACTATATCACTATTTGAGATGCCGACCACTCTCATGAGGGTATTTTAAGGCAAATATGTGGTAAGGGATGAGTGTGATGGGTGGTAGTAATGAGTTATAAGGTGTAGTCTTGTTACAAACTAAGGCCGACTCTTCCTTAGAATGGGGTCATTAATTAATAGCCCAATGACCAATGGAAATACAAGGACCAACGGCTTAACGTGACTTCCGAACCACGAAGATGATGGTCTGATATGTCTAAACGATGGTGAGAGTTGATGCGGGTATAATCAGATGATTACTGAGACTATCTGAGCCGCTTTAGACCTATATCATCCTCAAAACCTGACCTCTATGAAGACCACGCCATGAGCCCCAGTCGTAAATTAAAGATATGTACACGTAGTTAAAGACCCTGTTTCTAGGTTGAGATATATTCATTGTTCTGTACACGTATAAATCAGTGTATTGTGTCTCCAGTATAAAGTGCTGAACAATAGTTCCCTGAGTTCAGACGCGGGATTGAGGCAAAGCACATTGTGACCACTTCATTAGTCTGATCCTCTTCCATAGTTCACATCAGCAGAACATCGCGTTCAACTCGCCTGTTTTCAAACTGATGATCTCAAAAATGCAATTGGGTAATAATTATAGAGCCAGTATTGAAATGGCAATTACAAACGTAAAGTTTTTTTAATGGTTATGGAATTTATTTTATTTTCCTTATCAACGCACACTACCGGATTTTTCTAAAAGGTAATGATGATACAAACTTTCGAAATTTTCAACTATATAATTTTTACCAATGCATGTTTTTAGTTATTTTTTTCATGCAGAAAAAGCACAAAACTTAAAGGTTGTCTAAACGGCCCAAATTAAAATATTCATCAATAATGCATGTTTAATATAATTAGAAAGGGACATGGAAAAAACATATGGTCTTTTCTATTATTTCGGTATAACTGTACTTTTGGTTAGTTTAAAGTAACTGTTGACTTCTCTTCGGTATTAAGGAGAAAGTGATTGAACATGTTTGTTAGGATATAAGGACGTTTTATAAGGATAACTTAAGAACAAAACAATAGAAGCTTAAACAAACAAACAAATTTGTTTTCCAAAAGGCTATCCATCAATATGAAAGAAGCCAGCCATACCATCCCATATTAAAAATATTGGTGATAGTCATTTTGTAAATGTGAAAGCTTGAAGGCTTCTAAAATGATACAGTTTTTTAAAATACCTTCTTGCGTCATACCGTTTTTGACTGCTTTGGTTGTTATTAGCCCAAACAATTAACAGTTTCAGGTACGTTTATTAAAAACAATATAGGGAGTTCCGTAAAGACCCAACATGGTAACGTTTGTGGTCGCCGTTTGGAAATGGCTTAGTTGTATTCAGATCTGTTTCACTGAAATTCAGTCACCTTGTTGTTTGCTATGCCATATTCTTTTCTAAAAGCCCCAGTTCAAACCCGTCTACATTAAGAAGCTCGTGTTTCGTCGGTCCAGCCTGTATACCAAAATACCTTAATATTTAAGGAAGGTTTTGTTTTAAGTTTTTTGTCATAATCCGCTTAGTACAACTACTGTTCCCACCCTGTATATTTCTGAAACCCGCTACCGTGGTAGAAGGCTTGTGTGGTAATAACTCAGACACATGATATACTCTGTGTCGCTTGGCTGACTTTATAGCTCAGACAGGTTTATGTCTAGACAGGCCATATCTTTACGAGCAATTCAAGATCACTATGGCCAACAGGCAGAACGTACTACGTAGTGTGGAGAAACTTTAACGTTATAAAAACTGCGCGCTCTCAAGTCAAACTTCGTTAAAAGCAAAGTTGGAACTTTATGTTTGTGCTTTCCACCAGGAAAATAAGCTCTTTACTCGTAGGACGAACTTGAAACTTATGCTTTATCCAATAAATGCAGTTTTTGTTCACGTTTTCCTTATATCGTATCTGGTCAAAACATGTTCACCTTTCCTAACCCGTAGTGATATACAGGGTGGGTCAAATTATTTGTTAAAACTAATTAATAGAAACCCTTTTCAAGTATAAAGAATCTCAGGGTGAAATGCTATTACGCTATTGAGGTGGGGAGTTGTCGATGCAAGTGAGGAATGGAAGTATTCCAATCTATCACAAATCCCTCCTTCCCAGCTCAGCTGAAATCCTAAAAACCAGAGTGATCTTTCAATCATCTTAGATCTTTCAGCAATCGTATTTTCTAAACCGATCCTAACACGTGTTATGAAGACGCTAAAGCCTAATTGGTCGAATGGGTGCACGGATCTTCTTTGATGAGTGCCGTACCCTAATACGGTTTGATTAATACTTTTAATGATTACCTTAGTATTCTGTACACTTGACCTATTAAGACACGTACGAGTCACCATAATGTAATTGAATTAGGTTAAATACCTGTACAAGTGGCACGAGCGATTAGCAATGATGATTTGTTTTCTGGATGTAAATTCCTCTAAAAAGGAGAACACCCTGTTTTATCGATGGGGAGGGAGTAAGTTCGGAAAAGGAGAATGGTAAAAGCGAAGTACCTAAGGTTTTGATGTTGAGGAAAGGAGCTATCTCGAATTCGTTTCTTAATATGACTCGTAAAAAGATATTTAGTGTAAGTCTAAGTTTCCAATTACCTCCCCAACATAATTAGTCCATATTGTAGTCTTGAACTAATTGTGTAAAATATATCTGGCTGAGCGGGAACTGATTGCAAATCTTCCCAAGTGCGAATCGAAAATCTAACTTACCTGTCTAATTCAACAATTAGGGGTTTCCCAATTCAACACATTCAAACATACATTACATAAGCATACACTCTCATTCTTCCCTTTGGTAAAGTACTTAAAGATGTATTCGTGAAATGTTGCTGGAAAAATTTAAGGAAGGCCGCTTCAGCATAAAGTGGATACCCAGACTACCGTACGTTAAAAGTCACAACGTCGTGGATAATGGTGATTGGTGGTATGATAGAAATATGGTGCTCGCCGAGAATAGTCGGCCCGTGTGAATCGAGCCTTAGATATTGTTAAGGACCACCAAGCAGGATTGGTTCTGGATTTGTGAGAGGCGAGAACTTAGAGGCACGTAAACTGCAATATTTCCATCTCACGTAACACTGCAGTTCACAGGTCGCTGTCATCGCGGGGAAATGAGGCAATGAATATGTAGTGAGTCTACACCTGGCTCACACTACACAGTAGTTATTCCAACACCTGGACCACTGAATCCACTACTGCATCCATCTCACGTAACACTGTTCACAGGTCAATTGTTGGTTAACAGTGTTATTCCAACACCTGGAACTGAAATACCTGCATTTCCATCTCACATGTACTAGTTTGGGTTGTCATCGCGGGGAAATGAGGCAATGAATGGTGAGTCACAAAATCACACACTACATTAGTTATTCCAACATTGGACCACTGAAATCCACCACTGGCAATACCGATCCTAATGTGGTAAAGTGAATAACACAAGTAACGTTCATATCTTTTATTGACTAATTTTCATTGATAACAAAATTATGCGAGTTTTAACGTCTAATTCAAATGTGAAACCTCTTTTGTAGTACACACGAACAAAAATAACCAATTAAAATAAATATTTTGAATTTGTCTAGTTTTTAATTGTATTAAAACTCTAACATATTTAATATAATAGCAGCTGAAATGGCCAGTATAACTGGCTAAAAGGGGGCTCGTTGGATTTAGTAGCATTTTTTATCATTTGATACAACTTCGGCGTCTTTCCGTTAGAAATATCACGGAAAACCACTACATCCAGTATTGTCGTCTCCTTACTGAGCTGAATTTAAAACATGCCCTTAAATCGTTTTTCAGCAATGTACAAAATACTTAAGTTGTGTTATTTATTTCAGGAATAGTAACAATTCCATGAAAAAAGAACGTTAGTAAGAGGTTTTCAACTTTAATTGTTCCAAAACTTCTAATTAACATTATGTACTTATTTAAATGTTGTGATTTTTCAACTTAAATGTATTTTACATCAAACTACTTTAGACATGATGTACAAACTGACATTTTTAACACATGAAGAATTCATATAAACGATGTACTCAACGTAGGAAAGGATATTTGCATAATTTATTAAAGCTATTATTTTCAAATAAAAGAATATAAACCACCAGTATAGTCTGCTTAGGTTAGATTAGAACACAGAACATGTTAATTAAGGAAGAATTTTAAAAGTATTTTACAAGAGTAAGCGTTGTGAGATACTGAAGTTGAAGGATTACCGCATCAACTTGTCAGAAATGACAACAAACGCACTCCTCATCTCCCCGCACCAACCAGACATTCATATTCATGACAGTGAAGTCTCCACGTTCAACTTTAGGTACTTTCCCATCTACATTTAATACTGTCACTTTTGATAATATCGGGGTTTCAAGAGTTTTAGAATCAACTTGCGTGTTGATTTATACAGATTTGTTCGGGTGATTACGCATCTCGTGTGTTAAGTTGTCCCCGTTGTTCTGAACCAATAATTTGTTTGGAACGAGAATATTGAATTGGTTTTTACCAGTCTCCCAACTGAGGAAAAGCGCATTGTTTTGTATTTGTAATTTTGGCAAAAGAGTTCGATCATGTTAGTTACGAATTTTGCGGTTTCAGCCACAAGTTCAGCATTTGATTTAAATAAATCTGATTCTTTGTCCCACAAATCTGATCAGTGAGAATCAATTTGAATGTAGTTATTCGTAGTTTCTTGATGGCTACAAAAAATATAGAAAACTAATGTTGTTTGGTTGAAGGTGACTAGTCAACTTTCGCGGATTACTTTTAGGCTATCAAATTTCCGTTTTGTGTTACGTTTTAACTTACTTTTCACCTGGTGACCCCTTTTTACTGCAATCAGATCTCGGAACCTTGCGTTCCTCTTGTTCATAAAGAACTATGGAACACGTCCTTAACAACATTACAGTATTAGACCTTCTACGTCTCGAAAGAACTATGAGAAGATTACGTACAGACCGTGCATGGGGGGTTTTCATCACTAAACCAGGTTATATTTAGTCGTCGAGAAATTCAACTTTATTCTCTTTGGTACCATTGCAAATCGAATACACACTGCCAGTAACCTGCCATGGCAATAAAGATAGATCTATTTAGTAGCCAATCTTATAAATATCGTTCGTATGACTGTACATACCATTTATTGCCTACTCAACTATCCTCTATGCAATTTAGTGAAGGTCAACCTTTGTGTTTTTTTAATAAATTCCACAGTAACACATGTCTTGAATTTAATCTTTACTTGTAACTATAACTATCGTACTTTATAGTTTAATTAAGTGTAATCAAAGTACAATAAAAGAGCACTAAAAGCTACAAATCTTCGAAGAGTTTGAAACGTCAAGGGTACAATATTGGATAACGATCACTTATAAAAGAACACCGCGAAAGATTTGTGTGGATTGTAAAAGCTTTATGACTCTTTTGAGGCTCTATTTAGAGCAGCTCTGGGATTTCTACACAACGTTGTAAACTAGTTACGGGAAAATGTTTCCTTCTTTAAAGTTTTAACCTCTATCGAAGTTTATAGTGAATAAATAATACTTGTAAAAATACCACTACTTTCAAATCTTTTAAACACTAAATAAATGAAATGTTTATTTACGTGAACATAATAAACATGCATCGCTATCGTCACAACTTGTTGTTTAGTACTAAAACCTTCCATTCCTACATTTATCTAGATACTGTCACTTATACATCATGTCAGTATCAGAACCTCTCAACAATCCAGAGACAATGAAAGGATCACTTTATCATTGGATATTATGTCGAGAATAAGAACCTGAGAGCCAATATTAGAGATTTCGAGCTTTGATTGTTTTAAGGTTGAAACAAAAACCAACTAAGTTCCGCCGCCGCTTCAACGTTTAATCAAACTTGCTTTTAATTGCTGTTGTTAACTCTTCTTAGTTAAACTTGTTGTAACTTTATATTTTCCAATTATATGAACAATTATTCCAAAGAATTGCTAAGAACAAAAAGATTACTCGTCATTTGATGGTATGCATATATTTTATTAGCTATACAAAACTGGCTTTAACTTAAAACAAATGCTTGATCTGTTTTCCGCTATTCACTACGACATAACCACACGTCTTAACATGTTTGCAACCTTTCCTGAACATTCTCGATGAGTGCAATCCATTAGAACTTTTCAGATTTTGAATGCTTTAAGGGGATAGCCTCAAACTCTTTTCCTTAGTGTTCCCCAAAACAAAGCATTACAAAGTGAAAGATCAAGACTTCGTGTTGGGTATGAGAAGTCAGTTGAACGAGACACTAGTTTCAGGCCACACTTCAAAGTATTCAAAATCTGAAGCAAAACATAACTTCAGTTCTTCAAGTAGAATTGAAGTAATTTAAATAACGAAAACCAAGTTCATCACTGAACATAATGATACAGTTTCCTAATATATATTTTCTATTCTCAGAGTAGTTACACTAGTTTCTATTACTCAACTGTATAATGCAGAAATACAATTTGAACAATGAGCAGATGAAAGCTACATTTTGTATTCAGCTCAGTTCAGAGAGAGAACAATTTGCAACTCGTCTACATTTACAATCCAACCTAACCTACCTAACCTGCCTTTGCCTTGGCTCGCCTTGTGTATTCATATTGAACGGGGTGTTTAAACGTTTCATCGTGTTTTGAATCCACAAAAATCGTATCGCTAGAAAGAGAACGTCTTTGTTTGAAGTTTTGTTTGATATTCCTGACATATTTTAAACCGTTACATATTGTGCTCTTTACATAATCCCAGCTGGTTTTCTCTTATTTCGTATTAAATTCCGTCTTACGGTTATCCATACAGTTTTTAGTGAGTTTTTGGCTAAAGCCATTGTCTTTGAACTTGCGCTTTTACATGTGAGCACTTCTATAATCAATAGTTTATTCCTATTTTGTATTATTTCCATATTATGTTGCTGGTGGAAAAATAATGCTTTTGGGTATTTTAAAGTTTTATTTAAGCAATTCATACCAATGTATAGTCCCAAAACTTTAGTTGATAAATCATTTATTTTTTCCCATGTGGTTAGGGTAAATACCTTGTCAACCTATCCTAGTTCAGAACTGTATTTTTCACCTGAGTTTTCCTGAAGAAGCTTTTAGATGTTTCGGTCTTCCAATTCTTGTTGGTTTGGAGCTTCTTATACTTATGAAAAATTACTGTTAAATCATGTTTATTTTTTGAAAGTATAATGTTGTCTAGAACAACGTAGTGTCTACCGTTCACAAATCAGACAGCCAACTGATTACACTGTAGGAGCTTGCATGCCCAGTACAGCCCAGATGCACAGGCCTTCACTATCAGATAAAACGACTTGTTGCCAAACAAACCAAGATCAAACAAAACATACTCCCTCGGCAAAACGACTCATCACAACTTTGACGGTCTTGAAGGCGTAACTGCTCTTTCCAAACCTTCAAAATGCTTATCAAATATATTTAAAATTAAGCCTACCATTATATCTGTCATATAATTTTTAACAGAAGAAATAAGGAAAAAGGGGAATTAGGAAATTTAAGGGAGAAATCAGTAACAAAAGCTATACTAAATTTAATAAAAACATCAAGTTCAAAATACTTTAATTTACGTTTATCCTTGTTAGCGAATACGGTTTTGTTTGCTTTTTAGTTACGGCAATCATCACCGATCATGTGTTATTTCAATACTATAATCCATATAGAGAGCTGTTGCATTAGGATAAGTAGTGACAGCAGCTGTGGGTCATCGCTTGAAGAGATGACGTGTGTGTGTGTGTGTGTTGCTGTGACGTCAGAGGGTGGAAGGGGTTCACAAGGGTTGATATTGCACCCTGTGGCGAACTCAGATTAATTTCACACCCCATCAACACAAACATGGGCTTTGCAATCAACACTTTGCAATGATCAATGTTTCCTTGGGAATAAAAGTGATTCGGGAATGCCACAATCGAGAAGACCGTTTTGGAACGAGTAATGAACGATACTGTCCTTTACGTAAGAAACTTGCAGTAAAACATTAACATTATGTTTTCCCGATGAAACTAAAATAATATTTAAAAATCTTTTACTCTTTGGCAGACAAAATGAATGTTTAGCCTTTCATTGCATGAGTCGGTAACTCTTGTTAACAATTCCCCAGGTAACGGAGCTCGAGGAGTCATAAGCCATGACTAGAGTAAGCATGAACGTGCACTTCGTGCGGTTCATATTCAATATTCGTTTCATCTTTACTCATTTCATTACAGTGAAACTCATTCGCTCTCAACCAGAACTGAGAGAGAATTTTAATTAAACATTTCTCGGTAGCTTCAACTTTGAACTTAAGTCTCTTGTTTTCTCTCTTCGTGAAATAAACAGTTAGTTAATTTAACGACCGGAAAAGACAATATTTGTGTGAAACATATTTTGTACGCTTGGCTTTTCTTCGTATTCTAACTACAAACCAAGATATTTGTCTAGGTTTAAGGAAAGATTTTTTTGGAGTAATATATTTGGCTGTATGTTACAAAGTACATATTTTCGAACAGTATTTTAAACCTATCTCACATCGTTGTACAGAAATACTTTGCGGCCAATGAGTAACCGAGATCCAATGGATCAACGTACTATACGTAGTAATAATACGTAGTTTTAACGGAAACCCCAGTTTTTCACACGTTATGAACATTTGTTACAGGTATTTTCTTCTATTATATTGCTGGATTTCAGTTCATAGTTCACTTTTAGTGTGTATTGATTTGTATTTACTTAACATTTCTATGTTACTACAATATTTCAATTTTATGTCGTACTTAACTGAATGTTGTAAACACCTTAAGCAAAAATAAAATCACTGGACAACACGATGGATTTGAATATGAAATATCTCTCAGTGAGTTTGGTTTCGACGAGGTGGTTGTGGGAGGGGGTGTTATTTGTCTCAGTGTGAAGCTGAATGATGAATTCAGATCAGGATTACAAGTCTGTCTCATATTCTGTGAAATACTCAAGCGTCCATTTCCATCATCTGAGATTCCCAGCAGAGCTTTACAAATCTCACTGTGTCAGTAACTTGTTTGTATTCCATCTGGTTTTAGCATTTTAATCTTTAGCTGGGCATTTGTATGACTGTCAGTAAGTTATTAATTTCAAGTGAACTACCCAAGCATAAACCGTACGTTAGTAAAACTAAATAAACCAAATTGGGATTATATCTACCCTTAAAATGAACATTATCAAGTGGATGCAATGGAGGCGATGTTGATAGTTTAATAAACAACACAATTTGATATGTGTACACAAGCCTATGACAAACAACAATAACTTTAGTTTAATTAAACTTATTCAAGTGACAAAGCGGAACAACGGATCTATAGTATAATGTATTATTACTTTTAACTAATTATATTTAAGCCAAATGAATATTGGTAAAATACCACAGCAGCTGCGACGCCATTACATAAATAACGCATTATCGGAGGTTAGACTGGTTAAGCCACAAACAATCTGTTTAGCGGATACCGGTAACTGTTTGTGGTGAGGATATTAAATTATCTGCGTTTAAACCGCATTCCTACATTGTTCAGTAAATGTTTAATGTGGGGAAACAACCGTGGGCTCTTTAAATAGTAGTTTCAACCTTTCAGGGATAGTAAAGTTAAAAGATACAGTTCAACTTTAGCAAAACAATTTTACATAAAACTCAAATAAAGTGAACCTTTGAAGTTTATCCTTAGCGGCCATTAAAATATAAATCATTAAAATTTGTGTACAGAATATTCATAAAATTGAAGATTGAGAGTTCGAATCTTAGAATTTTCATACGTTACAATTTTCAATCACTTGTTTTCGTTTAAAAGGGTTTTATTTTTCGTACCCTTTAGAGAGAAAATATTGACAACAAGTAATATTTATATCAAGCAATTTAAAAATAGTAACCACAAAAGTAAATGTTGTTGAAATTCACAAAACAATGTCTATTTCCTTCTGCCCTTAGAAAATTTTTTTCTAAATTATGCTTTGAAACCGTAAAGGATTCCATGTATTACTATCAACATATGTCTAATTCTCAGTGGCAGATGGGTAAACATAGAGAGCATATTGTTGTGTTTTCAACTAATTCAATATGTTTGAATCGTTGATAATTTTTAGAAGTTTAGTTATGATCACTTCTAAAATTTGAGATATAATTTTAAATAATTGTATGAAAATAGTATGTGATTATTCTATATCATCTATAACACTACTTTCTTTGTAAAGCCTAAAAAATGTTTGGCTTAATGTTTATTAACAGATAGCAAGTAAATTTAGATTGCTCAAGTTAACACCATATCTTAGTACATAAACGAATTACAATGACCAAGTCTCGCTTAAGCCTTACCTACTCATAGTACACACGTTATTTGTGTCTTTACTTTTGAAAACCATTACAAACTAACTTTTTCATCTTGACCACAGCTGTACCTGGATGAACTCTGCTATGAAACACAAGTAAACTGGATTTGAACTTGTTGAAGAGATCACCGTATTGACAAGGAACTCATTTCTGTCGGATCAACGAAACTCTGGGAGAGGGATTTCACTTTCTATCTGTCACCAGGATTGGCAGCACTGGATTTGAACTTGTTGAAGAGATCACCGTATTGACAAGGAACTCATTTCTGTCGGATCAACGAAACTCTGGGAGAGGATTTCACTTTCTATCTGTACCAACAGGATTGGCAGCACTGATTTGATCTTGTTGAAGAGATCACCGTATTGACAAGGAACTCATTTCTGTCGGATCAACGAAACTCTGGGAGAGGATTTCACTTTCTATCTGTCACCAGGATTGGCAGCACTGGTTTGAAACAAAAGTTATGATTCTTATTGTCCAAATAGAATACGAGATATACTTGTTTGGTTCTAATCGGTTTGAAATGTTTAACTCCATAATGTCACAAAGCAATTGGCAAAACCATATCTGGCTGCAGGTTAGAAAAGTTTAAATATTTTATAGTGAAGCAGAGTAAAGTAATTGAAGTTTGAACAAACACGTTTGGAAGAAACTTGTATAAGTTGAAGTTCATCTGTCGTTTATACATTTCAATAGCAACCCAACCAAAGGGCTAAACGCTCCATTGAAATAAAAGGTCATAACGTCAATGACTTTGCGCATGTTCAAAATAGGACAGAGTCTAGCCACGGCTTTGGGCTTTTGTGTAGAAAGCTCTTACAAACACATATTGCCCTCACATTTAGTAGCATTGAAATTAGTCGGCTGACTCACTCCTATATTACTTACTTCCTACATTGCTGCCAGTTTGTTATTCACTAAAACCTAATTATCCAATAAATGAATGAGTTGATGTGAAAACTGGAAGGTTGTTAAGAGGCAGATATTGTATCCCGCGGCGCGCACAGCCATGTTGTTTTACCAAAGATAATGACATGGTTAGTAGATTGCTCATAGATGCCGAATAGCAGGGGTAGGAAAATTTAAAACGTTGCGGCAGTCCAAGCATAAATAGCGCCGCGAGATAGACCCACGGACGCACGCGCAAGCTCGTTCGATCTCGAAAATCGCTCGATTTGGCAACATTTAAAGTAATCGACATCGGACGATCTCGATCGGCGAAAGACGCTTGGGCTGCTGAACAATGTTGATTTTGCAGTCTCAACCATGTGGCATCTACGCGCAATCTATTTATCATAACATTATCTTTGGTTTCAGACCATAACAACACAAGCCAGGCTTTCACAACCAACACGGTTCATGTTCTTAGACAAGATGAAACCGTTGCTTAGTCTTGATATCAACCTTGAAGTTTACTCAACCGTTTAACTTGTAGTAATCCTGTTTGAGATCTTGAACAAGGCTTTTAGAACACTCTCAGCAAGCTTTGTAAAATTTGTTCTTAGCAAAGCTTGCCAAGAGAGTTCAAGAACACCCTGTTTATAGGCAATATTGAACTAATTGTGAGCAGGGATCGTCTATCTCTTTTAGTGGGATGAAAACAGACGCATACAACTTTAAAGTAAATGTAGAGATGTATTTTTCTAAAACCATTGCTCCCCAAAGTCCTGAAACTCTGAAATTGATTGTTTATGATTGAAACAAAATCCAATTACGTTTCACTTATCGACGTGTAATTGGCTATTGAATGCTCTCTTTTAAATTTAAAACCATCAGTTTTATTCCGTGTATAAACATGCAATAACAATGTGAAATTTGTTTTAAAAGCATGTATGTAATAAAGAAAAATTATATTAATCCTGCGAAAAATCTGAGAAGGCCGCGGGGTTGAGAGAGAGCCACGGTTAATTAATTAGCTTGAGACAAACAAATTTCACAATATAACATTGGGTTCAAAGACCTTAGTTTCTCCACTAGCCACCATTTTGTGTTTTAAACTAAATAATTATTATCTCCAAAAGTATTGAACCGACTACGTTGAGATTTTGCATAACTGTTCCTCTAATCAAACCCTAAAATAAAAAAAATATAAACAAGAAAAGAATTTGTTTTTAAAATGGTACAGCCATTTAAAGTTTTTTAATTGAAATAACTAGGAAACGAATAATGTGTTTACAAATTATGAGGCATCACCAAAAAGTGGTAGTTTAATATAAAACTAATGACACCAAATTCAAAAGAATCTGTTCAAAATTAAGTGGGAAATGAGAATTTTACTACAGCATTGCGACTGGGACTATCATCATTTTGCGCTTTTATTAGCAGCTGGCACAAGAGATATCATATGGTATTACCATTGTTTCGGCATTTATTTGCGATCAGCTGATCAATATGATTAGCGATCAATAATCATCAATGTATTGCACACAATAAAACAACTTCACCTGTTAACTGACTGAATTAAGTTATTATCAATTAATGATTAATAGAGGTATAAGTGATAGCATTAAAATTGAATATAAAAAGCAAAATTGTAAAATATCTTGAAACAAAGGAAAACAAAATTTATATTTATAAAATAAATCATGTTAGTGTTATAAAGTAAAACGAGAGTAAATAACAAAGTTTTAAAAACTCTACAATGTTTATTTAATAGATATACACCTTTTTATTAATAAGTATATTATTAATATAAAATTATGTTAATTAATATAATAGTATAAAGTATATTATGTGTATATTATTAATATAAAAGTATATTAATTAATATAACCTGTGCGGATTCCATGTCACCTACAGGTTACATCCCCTTGTTGGAGTATACTGAGCCTGAGACTGAAGAGATTAGTGTAGCACCTGGACATGTACTGTGGATATCTACAATCTAATTTTAGCTACGCTGTATGCACTGTACAACATAACCTGCTCGGACCCCACGCCATATACAGGGTACATATCTTAATGCCCTTGATTTAGTTTTAGAACTACACTAAATATATCTTAAGTGCAATTTAATGGGCATTTATAAAGAAAATTTAATGAAGTCTCATTGAAACGACAAAAATAACAATGTATAGTACAAGTATTATTAGAATCTCAGTACAACGTTCATTTCAGTAACGTATTCATTACTTCATTTCATTAAACTGAAAGTCTCACTCACAGTTGGAAACAAGAAGGAATTTTAATGAAACATTTCTCAGTTCTCGCGTACCTCTGAAAGCCAACAGAGTTCTTTATACAGGGTGGAAGACAAGTCTGGAAACCTTCTATACCTTCCGCACAGTAAAGGTAACACCTGAACCTCAAAGACTTAACCCCAAAGTTTTTTCCACCCTTTTACGAACACCCTGTATATTTTTGGAACACAATTTAATAACTTACAAACTAATGTTCTATTTTAACACTAGCCACACCTTTACAAACAAGCCCATGGCAGACCAACTAAATAAAGTAAAAGCACTCGCAAACCAAATTTTCACTAAACTCAAGATTTTTCCGCTACGTCATTTATACTTATTTAAAGTTTTGAAAATTTTCTTTATTAGAAGAACTTCTTTTTCTATTGTACGAGAGCCAGTTTATGGTTTACGGAAGTATCAAGTGGTATCAGTTCCAAAATCTAACTTCACAGCACATCAGATATTTTATAGCAGTGTTGCACCAAGAACTTTCAATATAATTAATAATAAACTAGGTAAATTTTCAACACTCAAACAGTTCCTAAGGCAAGTCAAGGGATGGCTTTTTTTGCAGGAACATGTTGATTTATATATTAGAATTATTTAGCAGTTCACAGCAAAGCCTTTTTTTTACTTGAACGTTTTCTTTGGTTTTCCTATTTTGTAAAGTATTGTTAATATAATGTATCATAGCTTGGTAAAACCATTATTGCCATGTAGTAGCTTTAATTTTTAATTTTACTAGCTTTAATTTTAAGATTATTAATTTAAGATGTAATTTTCCACCACAACTGTATTTGAGTATCTTTCTTTTTATTTCTTTGTGTTTGAGTACAGAGAGTTTCTGAATTATTTTCCTAAGCATTATGTATTTATACTGAATATTTTTGTCACTGTGCATTTTTCGTCTTGCTGCTAGTTGTGTTTTTCGTCTTGCTGCTAGTTGTATTTTTCGTTTGTTTTCTTAATGTGATGGTGACCCCAACACAGTTTTTCTAGGGGTCCCTATTTATTTTGCAATAAGTTATTGTTTAATTTTGTATACTTAAATTTACATATTGTTAATGTATACTCTGAGATGTATTACTGTAACTTGATGTAAAACTATGTATTATTTTTGCAAAATAACAAGTTATTGAATTGAAATTAAAACTTATTTTATTTGAATAATAACAAATTAGCTAAGAAAGCAAACAGATAAAACGAGATTAAATTGTCAATCATGTGAACATACTCTGAAGAGTCATTGTCACTGGACTCTATGTTAAAATGCGTTAGTACTGGCAACTTCAAGATTTCGGTATATTAAATATTAAGAGCTAAATCTAATTATGTAAACTAATTCAAATTAAGTTGTAAGCATGAGTAAAGAGTATTATATTATGCAATTAAATAAGTGTGGTACAAATAGAACTGCAAAAGCTAAGCCCAATATGTTTTGGAAATAAATTAGAATTGAATGGAAATAAAACCTAACTTTAAAACTAAGGTCTGGATTTGGACCTACCTCCCCGAGGGCAGCATCGTGAATGGAGCGGAGAGCCCCACACGCAGGGTTTCCCCTAGGCCACTCAACCCCGAAGAGCTATGTAAGGGATTTTCCCCGTCGGAAAATTTCCTACTTTACTTAAGCTCTGAAACCTTTTGAAGTCTTACCAACGTTTGGTGTGGGAAAAGCTCCAGAGGTCAATTCCCACAACGGTTTGTTTTAATTTGCTGATTTAATTTCAAGCGGATATGACTCAGGAAATAGCTACCAGTTATAACTACTTCATAACTATACTATACCATATTGTCATAACTCGCGGAATTTGGAAAAAGATAATTTTGAAGCCGTGGGCCGAATTAGATTATTTTATTGCCAATTCAATAAAAATATCGTCAAATTTAGAAGAACTTAATCGAAAATAGAATTTTACCTGAGTCTTACTAACGTACAGCGCCTTGCCTACACCTGCCAGCACAACATTGTGACACTATGTTACTAGAGAGAATATGTTAGTAATGAAACTGAAGGTAAAAGAGATTCTTTTCTAACTTACATAGCACGTTAAAACCATTACAATTCTAACTATCGTTATACAATGCTACAGAAAGGAATCAACTTAATTGATTACATCCGTCTCGGCAAGTTTGAGTTTAACTTATTGCCTAACAACTTCTTCCGGTTTAGGAACAGTATTCAAAGCTGTGGTTCTACAGTTAAGTTGTTTGTCAACTGTAGACGTGTACTGAGTGTTTCGTCACGCATTCCAATTATTATGAACATCGTTTAAACCTTTTGTTTTTTCAATCCATCGACATTTACAATTGTTTTAAAGATTTCGAAGGTCTTTTCGAAGCTAGTAGTTTCAGCAGAACCTTGGTTTTGTCTAAGAAACTTTGCTGGTTCAATATTGTTTTTAGGAACGATATACTGAAGAAATGTGTTTAATACTGAATTTAAATTTGATGATTCTGTAGTATTTGAGTTAAAAGATTCAAGAATTGGTTGTTCCTTTTCACCCATACAATAAACGTGCATATTAACTGTTGTTTACCTGTAATCAAGTAATTAATTTGCTGAGTGAATGATGCATTTAAAACTGGATCCGAATATTCTATTAAATGTTTTCAAACAAAAATACAGTTACCTGTTGCCTTAAAAATACAAACTAAACGCAAAAAACATTAATATTTTTAAATAGATATTTTTCAGATGTTATTTAACCAACATACGATTGAAAACAATTTATATGGGAGAAAAAGAGTATTTAGTTAAAAACAAGACACAGCTATTTGGTAAACAAATCATTTTTGAGCCCTTCTTTGGAGAAATATGTCCAGTATTTTTGCAGAAGAAAGATACATCCGAAGTTTCTCACCCTGTTTTAGGATGACCCTGTATTTTTTTCTTATTTTTTGAATAGCTGTGTTAGAAAACCTAGTGTTGGAGTGGACTACAGTTGAAGTCTATACAGAGTATTGTGACACAAATGCAACTACGTTATAGAGCCTACATTCAGATCTCCCATGCGGGTATCCGATATAATTGAATCAACTCCAGACCAAACACTGCAGACCGATATTGAACATCGAACTGGACGTTCATAGTGGTTGTTTTACACCATTCTATTCAAAGTATACTCTTTACATAGTGTGAAGTAGTTTTAACCATTATCATTAAGAACGTTATACACTATATGTGGTTTACTTAAATGTTCAGTAAAACTTCTATTTATAGTACTGTATTTGTAAACGTCTGCATATTCGTTAAAACACTACACGATTACATTGTATTAACGTATATATTGAATGCTTACAAAACTTCAAAATATCTTATTTCTTAAAATATAAAAAAAGGAAGTTAAAATACTCAGTTTTTTCTTGTAGCTGCTATCCTTAACGCGATGTTATACCGGAAGCCTAGGATTTATTTATGATTCCGGCCGCTCAAGCCTACGTATTAAAACATATTTCACGTTATAATTCGAGTACCACTATTTTGTGTTATGTGCTAAAATTAGGTTTATGGAACAAATACACCAAAGAGTTCTAGTTTTGATGTTAATTTAAGATTTATACAATATTTAGTTTCCGTGGGCCGTGCGAAACTACACAGTGGTGTTTCGTTCAATGTTATGCAGTACATACATTTAATAAAAAATTGTTTAAAGTACATTTGAAATAAGTTAAAACCAGTTGAACAATGACGATTAAATTACTTTTCACCTGTGATACAACTAAAAGTGTAATGTTTTATTTCAGGTATGTGAAAACAAACTGTAACATGAAATCGACGAATTTTCCGTAAGACTGTATTAACAATAATACATTATTTTTTGTTAAAATAATAAAATAAAACAAGTAGGGAGCGAGAGCGGTGTACACTTCGGGAATTTCCGTTCGCTGTCGGCTCTCTTCGTGGGTTGCCCGGGCTCGCGGTACAGTCTTGTGTGTATGAAGTCGGTGGCTCTGGTTCCCCCCTCCCTTCTCACTGATCCTAGGACGGCAGAGGTGGAAGGGGTATATAAGGGACCCACGCTCGCCGCACGACCTCACTTTATAGCTATCGTTCGTCCAGTAATCATCTCTCCTCTTACTCTTAACATTATCCTACCTTCATCTCCAGTTTAACTTTTAATTTGCCTCAGTTTATATACGAGTATTTTATCTTCTTCTTAACATATAGAGTGCCACTAATGATTAAAGTTCGTCTTTGAGGACTGGTGAACATTTTTAATAGTTAAGTTACATTGAAATAAATTTGTGTTTACTCCTGGTAAGAACGAATGTTTCTATTCTTTTATATAATTTGTATTCGAAGTTTTTTTCAGTTGCGTTGCTTGTTAGAATCCTATAATCTGATCTCAAATACAATATCTTGTAGTTTTATCAACATAAGTTTTTAACGAATGTAAAAAGAGTTCTTAAAAATTATATTCATAACTTTTGCATTGGCTTAAGTTAAGTTTGGTATTTAAATAAAGTCGTTACTTCGCAGAAATCAATGCTGTAAATATAATATATCCAAACATTAGCCGTTGAATGTAAAATTAATGAAAACATCAACAAGCAACTTGTTCCTGATTATGTTTTTGATTTTATATAAAATTATTTAGTATCAAATTATATTAGTTTTAAATTAGTGTAAAGTAACATCTGAGTCTGGACATTTTGGTCCACAGAGTAATTTGTAAGTAATTTTTAAAAACTGAAGCGACACTATCTAGTAGCCTATTTCTGAATTGTATATGTTTACTTCATTGGGTTGAAAGCAAGTAAAACACATTATATCGGGTGGTCACGATATAGTGTCCTAAACGGATTACAGGACTACTATTAGAGCTAGAAAGATGAAACAAAACTTTTTTCTCTGGAAATCACATATGGAGATTTCAGGAAAAATATTTTTAAGATTCTCAGTATACAGGGTGTGTCAATACTGAAACTCACGGGGTCAAAACTCGAGATTTTTAAATACAAAGGTGGTTCATCTTGTACATCTCGTAATATTAAACAGAAGAAAATTTGACGAAAACACTCTTTTGATATGTTACCTTGTTACCAAACTATAAACGTGAATTGCGTAAGCTTTATCGGGGCGCCTTGACGTCAAATTACCAGTTCGATTAAAAGTGTGGTGTTTACATATTCTTTAACAAATCTGACGAGCTTTACAACGGTACGTCGTTAAACCATTTTATTGAAACATTTCTAACCTCAAAATGGATGTAAACATAGAAGTTGCTTTATCATAGAGAAGTCTTAAACATTAATTAGTAAGGTATATCATGTTGCATTTCATTGTAAAGATAATTTTAATATAAACATTGTATTAAACCTAACTTTGTATCTTCATTCGTTTAAGAACTACAGGGTGCGGCAGAATAAACTGATGATTTTTAAACTTAAATAATTTCAACAGCAATGCATATTTTTATACGTTTATTGAATATTACAAATCCCAACACTTTGCCATTTATGAAAACATACGAGTATTAACAACATTTATGATTTAAAGAAAACATTTGTTAAATGGTGTCCATCCCTTGCCTTGCATTCTTCTAGTCTCGAAGTGAAATTGTCGAACACCGTTTCCAACAAAGCATTTGTATTGGAAGTGACTTCTTGGGCGATGGCTTCTTTCAAATCCAAAAGTGTACGGGGCTTGTGTATGTACACCTTTGATTTCAGATAACCCTAAAGGTAAAAGTCATTCACACTGAGGTCAGGGGATCGTGCGGGCCAGGCAATGTCTCCATTACGTGAGATACCACGTCCACGGAACTTCGTTCTCAGATAGTCCATGACAGCAGTTGCCGTGTAGGCATTGGCTCCATCTTGTTGTTGGATCCTTATTATTTATGAGTGTACTAAGTCTTCAGGAACAAAACCCTAAAGTAATCGACACGAATTCTGACCCTGTATATGACATCTTCCTCCTAAAAAGGAAAGTTTTCATCTAGTGTGTTGAAGAGGATGAAGCAACAGCATGTGCTAAGTTGTAGGTCTTGCTCTTATTAGAGTCAAGGTGATAAAATGTTGAGCATCTACGCACAAAAAGTAGTAAACTCCTGTGTGAGCCCACCCCACTGCTGGCCAGATTTGTGCTGTCGTTAATTGGAATAAAAATGTAATCTTTACTATGTTCGTCAAGAGGTGTTAGAAAGTCTTTAAGTCTTCAGAACATAAAGTCTTGTGTAACAGCAGGACTCATTAGATAAATACTCTTATCAGTTCTCAATACTGTGGATTGAAGGATGTTGAAGTATTTTTGAATTGCATCATCTGTTAGCCAGTCATTTTCCAACACTGATAAAGTAAGTAATAAATTTGTATTTGTGCCTATGCTTTGAGGGGTTTCTGCTGCTTGCGGTTAACATCAGACGAAATTTCTGGAAAGGTCACACCAGTTTTGTTTGGACTTTTTTCTGTAATATTGAAACTGTCCTCTGCACAAACAGGTGTTGAGCATTGCAGGGATTCTTTTTTCTGTTTCAAGACTGTAGGAGTTTTGGCATCTACAGGACTACCTACTCGATTCAGCAGCCTGGCAGCATCCCATGCCTTCTCAATTTCTAAAACTGTCTGTTTATAATTTTCTCTTTGTCTCACACTTATAGATTCAGGAGGATATTTTAATTTGTTTGCGTAATAATGGCACGTGTCACCCTTGTTTACTATAGAAGTCTGATTAGTAACAAAATATTTTACTTCATACTTAGCAATTTTATATTTTTTGTCCTCTATATTTATTATTTGTGCCGGCCAAGGTTTTTGCCCTCTTAGCCAAGCAAAAACCAGATCATTTATTTGCTAATAGATTCATCATTGTAGAATTTCTACAATTATCTCTGTCAAAGTACAATTTTTAAAACATAGCAACAATTAAAAAAAAGTATATTTAAAAAACAAAATTTAAATTGTTTCCCACAAATATATGTTTAAAGTCTGAACCCTTTCTCTGCTGCAATATTGTCGTGATGATTACATAGATAACTGGTGGGGATCAGGTGATGTTGTTGATAAGAGATGGCTGAGTTGTGTATGACAAGTGGGCAGGATAGTCGTGTTGCTGCCTGATTGTACTACTTAGGTCGACAAAGTAGAGCTTGATTTGTCATGAAAGTCTCAACACTACTCCTCACGTCAAGGCAACTTTAAAAAAAAAATGATTATATAGAAAATGTTAAAAAGTGAGTGGTAATGGAATAGTCCTGCTGGTAGGATTCCAAAAGCGCCGAATTCACAGTGAGTTGAAGCTTTAGTTTTAAAGTATTTTGAAATTAAAACAACACTATGTCACATAGGTTATGTGAGTATGAATAGATTTTACACAAATAACTAATAGTTCTTGGTTCAAGTTTGCTAGTTTACTTATTTATTTAGTATAACACTGTATATTTTAACTACTGTACTTACAGTTTCAAATCATTTAAACTAACTGTTCACATTTAAAACTAAAAGATTTTAAGAGCACTAAAACATGATCCAAATGTTAACAATCAACTAGAATTAATTCCTCATAAGTTTTCTTCCCCAACCCATAATTGTAGGTGAAATTCAGAATACACGTCATTGCACAATTCGTTCCATAGACGAAGTTGGGGTTATCCAAGGAACCATTACCCAGAACGATCGGCGAATCCTGCGCCATAGTGGACTGTGGTACCGTACATCTTCCGTGTTGTGATGCTATACTCGTCCATGCGATGTATCAAGTAGCTGATGTATCAAGTAGCTGACTCAGAAGATAGGTAATTCTGTAATAATGTTAACACCAAAATGTTACAATTGTAAAAATCAGTTACGTGTACAGTTTACTGGGACGCTCTAGTTTTTGTAAAGCCACAGATGTTTTGTTAAACGGGCGGGAGTCAACTCTAGGCACAGCTGTTTTGTCATTTCTGGCTGACTCGCGTCTGTTTAACGAAAACAGCAGTTTGACTCAACAAATAAACACTGTTTTAACAAATCTACAAACTATTTTCACGAAAAGATGCAGTCGCTAATATTTTATTTGATAGTATGTGCATAAAAGCATAAAAGTCATACTGAGATTTTTCATTGTCCTCAACCACAAGTGGTATGGAAAATAAATAAAATAATGGTCAACACACTTGTGGAAACACATGATAAAATGGTCCTTTATGATGTTTTAAATTAGTTATTGGTAAATACTATCAACACACTTTTTTGTATATTAATGGAGTAAACTAAAAACTTATGTTAATGTCATCAAGCAAATGTAACAATGTAAATGAAGATAAGTTTAGAAAAATTACCAATCAGGGTGGGGTTGAAAGACAACATAGGAAGAGGAGACAGTTTAGGAGTAGGTGGGATGCTAGGCACCTAAAAAAGAGAACAATAAAAAAACATTTCCGCAGTGCAGCTAATACATTAAATTACTGCAATTTAATTTAAACTTATCGTGAAGTTTAAAATGTTTCTAATTACCAAGCAAGGAGGGGATGTGTACTAGATGAGAGAGATGGGAGGGTGCTGGGGATGAACTCAGAAGATGCGGGGCCTGGAAATTCAAATACAATACTATTTAAACTTAGTTATAAAAGCAACTAATGATTTCGAACAATGTACACACAACATTTCCACACAATAATTTCTGCCTTTACTTAATCCCAGGAATAGCACCTAAAATTATAATATGGGTATCAAACAATAAGTGTACATACAATTGGAAACATATACTATAATGGATAGGCTATAAATGACAAATCACCTGACACATGAGCTGAGGATGTTTCTGGGGAACAGAGGATTTGTAGGAGAGGATGGAGATTTCGATGTGCAGAAATTAGGAATAAATCTGAACAAAACATGTTAATGTTACATAAATATATATCTATTTAAAAGGGGTTAAAGGTCAAAGGAGCCTTAATTTTATTAGTTACTATCCTGGGGTCGATGAAGTTCCGCGAGTGATTCACAGTGAAGTGAACGTAGTTATTCCCCAGTTGGTGATATCCAGCCCACACGTCAGTGCACACTGTTGCCCCGAGCTACATGTTGGGCGATGATGGGGAGGAGAGCTGTAGCTGACCTCTCGTTGTTGGGACAGGCAACAATCCTGAACTTTCCTCCCCGCCGTCGCGCCGCAGGGTCAGGGTTTATTTCTATCAGACCCAGCACCCAAACTCCGTCGACTTGCCGGCCAACATTGTACTTGCGGTGGCCTATCTTGCTCTCATCTGTTTCTACTACAACCCCTGGACCGCCTAATTGACCCTCCAGGGCTTGGTTGGCAATGACCCAGTCCAACATAACATCCCTGGAGTAGTTGGTCCAATCAGCGATCGTTTCCTTGCTGGTTTTTTTTGGCCTTCGAGACGTCTCATATATCAATTCCCCATAAGTTTTCTTCCCCAACCCATAATTGTAGGTAAAATTCAGAATACTTGCCATTGGCCAATGAGATTTTTCAAACCATGTATTGGCCGAGGCATTCTGAAAATTCCTATGTCTAACAACCCCCACATACCTCTGACAAGAGAACTGAACCCTATGTTCAATAACCTTTAGGGTCATAGGTTGCCCGCATCGAGGGTGTGGGTAAGCTCTCTCACGAGGAATCAACCCTCTCTATTGGCACCACGTAACTATTGTTTGGCGGTTTGTCAGGATTTGAGTGATAAACACAATTTCGCATGAGCAGATCCTAATTACATAAATACGATTTTACATGAACGTATTCTAATAACATAAATACATCTAACGTAACTTACATAAATGTCCTAGACTGCCTAGTTGACCATCAAGGGTTGGTGTGCAACAATCCAGTTCAACATTACCTCCCTGGAGTAATTTTCCAATCAGCGATCGTTTCTTTGCCTTTTGGATGTCTCCCTTATTACCTTCCCATGTTTTTTTCTCTAACCCATAATTGTAGGCAAAGTTCAGAATTACTCCAACAAAATAATTCTACGCAATCTTTAATCGGCGTTGGTTCCTTAATAAAGCGAATTACTATCAAATATGTACTTTAATGCGTCAAGTAATCTCTGTTGATCTCAGAATGTCTTCATGCGTTTCACCGTTCGTATTGAGTCATTTATCAGGATTTAAGTTGTTTTGTCCAAACATCCGTTGCCTTTTTTGGACTGCAAGCTCCAGTGGAATGGAATATTTGAAATGCTGCGTCAACAGTCTCTTAGGGTGTCGCAAAATCGTATTGTTGATGATAACCACGGAATTTGTAAGTAGAATGTATTTTTTGGTCGGACGTGGTAGGTTTAAAAAAATACTGACTTCAATTTTACAAAAGTTTATGTAATCATCAAAAGTATCTAGAGCAAACAAGAAATTCGAAAGAATTCCTAGGATTCAGGAAACTTATCTTCTGACAAAAAAAACTTTAGCTAGGTATTTCAACACGAGTTATTTTTCCTTTTCCTACATGGTTCTGTGGCAAGGAACATGATAAATGGAGAGAAAAGTCAGAGTCAACGCTCGTTGGGTATAAGCAAAATACCCCACCTTTTACTCCAAAATAATAATAATATATAAACATCTCCTAAGTGTAAATTATCTATCATTGCTCGGTGGAGAGGTAAGGGGGTATTATCTCCAGACGTTTACCTAATCCAGTATACAAAAGATAATAGATAATTAAGTCAAGGTCCAAGCTTTAAAATGTCAATATCTGATGGTCTCAGATTAAGTCAAGCTTGTTCCTGTCATGGGAAAATCTTTCTCCGCCATGTGATCCATACTTTCTGATCATGTAGTTCAGTAGGTTGAATAACGGTCAATTATTCAGGGTCGAATCAACAAGTAATCCTTTCATCCGTGGAATGGACAGGTCAAGGCTATCGACAGGGTAAAGAGCGAATCGTAGCATCTTTGTTTATTTTCTGTCAACGCGTGTTCCGCGTGCAACGTGTCCAAGAAATTCCGTCTCATCAGGCCTTGTAGCAACAACGATCTTATCAGGCTGAACGGTAATGTCCATTGTATGTGCGATCTCTGCTATATGATTTAAATCAGGCCATACGAATTGTAATGGTAGGCCGAAAGCTGAGTATTTTCCCTTATTTTCCTAGCTGACGTCTCCCTTATTAATTCCTCATAAGTTTTTCCCCCAACCCATAATTTTAGGTGGCATTCAGAATACACGCCATTGCACAATTCGTTCCTTAGACGAAGTTGGGGTTTTCCAAGGAACCATTACCCAGAACGATCGGCGAATACTGCGCCATAGTGGACTGTGGTACCGTTCATCTTCAGTGTTGATTGATGCTATACTGGTCCATGCGACGGCAATCAAATCCAATCTGCCGTGTTGAGGATTAAGCGTTGCGGAGCAATGGTTCTAAACTCATAATCTAACTAATAATAAACAATATTTAACAAAGAATTATATATTAATAAATGGACATAGAAACTACCACCAGATAATAACGGCCTTTTCATTACTTTACTTCACTGGCTCTTAAAATAATTATAATACTTAAATATATAATTTAACAAATTCCTAAAGTTCACATTTTTCTTAGTTGTTTCGTAAATATTTCTAAGTTCTATTTTTCCAATATTATGAAACCCTGGCCATGAGCGCATCAGTAGATTAATACTTTTCTTATACACTTTCTGTATATGTGACAATGATTAATACAGAAAAATCGGAAAGAGACTGGCCGGAAAATGAAGCCGCAATGGCCTGAATAAAATGATCAACAGGGTCAATCAGACAGATGCGCGCTTCCCTTCTGAACAGAAATTCAGCAATATGCATCATTAAACCTCCCCTCCGGGTAGATGGTAGAGTTGCCTTCATCGCCCGCCAGGAAGACTCAATGGTTTGGGTGTTGAAAGGTTCACGGTGAAGTGGACGTAATTGTTCCCCAGTTGATGCAGCCCACATGTCAGTGTACACCGTTGTCCCCGGAGCTACATGTTGGGCGATGATGGGGGAGTGCTGCAGCTGACCTCTCGTTGTTGGAGCAGGCAACGATCCTGAACTTTCCTCCCCGCCGTCGCGCCGCAGGGTCAGGGTTTATTTCAATCAGACCCAGCTTCCAAATTCCGTCGACTTGCCGGCAAACATTGTACGTACTTTGGCTGATCATGTTTCCATCTATTTCTACTACAATCCCTGGACCGCCTAGTTGACCCTCCAGGCTTTGGTTGGCAACGACCCAGTTGAACATAACCTCCCTGGAGTAATTGGACCCATCAGCGATCGTTTCCTTGCTGGTTTCTATTGGCCTTCGAGATGTCTCCTCTTTTAATTCCCCATAAGTTTTCTTCCCCAACCCATAAATGTAGACTGTGAAATTCAGAATACACGCCATTGGCCAATAGGATTTTTCAAACCATGTATTGGCTTAGGCATTCTGAAATTCCTATGTCTAACACCCCCCACATATCTCTGACAAGAGAACTGAACCCTGTGTTCAATAACCCTTAGGGTCATTGGTTGCCCGCACTGAGGGCGTGGACAAGCTCTCTCACGAGGAATCAACCCTCTCTCTTGGCACCACGTAACCATTGTTTGGCGGTTTGTCAGGACTTGAGTCATAAACAAAGTTTTACATGAGCAGATCCTAATAACATAAACACAATTTCACATGAACAGATCCTAATTACATAAACACAATTTCACATGAACAGATCCTAATTACATAAACACAATTTCACATGAACGTATACTAATAACATAAATATATCTAACATACATGTATGCCCTAGACTGGTAGTTGACCATCCAAGGTTTGGTTGGCAAGATCCAGTTCAACATCGCCTCCCTGGAGTAATTTTCCAATCAGCGATCGTTTCTTTGCCTTTTAGATGTCTCCCTTATTAACTTCCCATGTTTTTCTCTAACCCATAATTGTAGGCAAAGTTCAGAATTACTCCAACAAAATAATTTTACGCAATCTTTAATCGGCGTTGGTTCCTTAATAAAGCGGATTACTATTAAATATGTATTTTTATGCGTCAAGTAATCACTGTTGATCTCAGAATGTCTTCATGCGTTTCACCGTTCGTATTAAGTCATTTTGAAGTAAAAAAAATACAATTAGATTAAATGTGTTAAATTTATTGGAATGTTAACTGTTATTTTCTTTTCAACTATTATAATATAAATCAGTTAATGTCTTAATTTTAGTTTGTGTAGTTTTAATGGTGAATTCTGATGTCCAACTTATTAAAGTAAGTAGCCTTAAGCATGACAATTGTCAATGATTGTAAAATTCTAATGACAAATAAAGATATATTTATTTATTTATTATTTATTTATTTATCACGATTTAATTTGTTTTGTCCAAACATCCGTTGCCTTTTTTGGACTGCAAGCTCCAGTGGAATGGAATATTTGAAATGCTGCGTCTACAGTCTCTTAGCGTGTCGCAAAATCGTATTGTTGATGACAACCACTGAATTTGTAAGTATAATGTATTTTTTTGTCGCACATGGTAGTTTAAAAAAAAAATACTGAGTCAATTTTACCAAAGTTTATGTAATCTACAGCAAACAAGAAATTCGAAAGAATTCCGGGGATACAGGAAACTTATCTTCTGTAAAAAAAAAACTTCAGCTAGGTATTTCAACACATACGAGTTCTTTTTCCTTTTCCTACATGGTTATGTGGCAAGGAACATGATAAATGGAGAGATAAGTCAGAGTCAACGCTCGTTGGTATAAGCAAAATACCCCACCTTTTACTCCACAATAATAATAATATATAAACATCTCCTAAGTGTGAATTATCTATCATTGCTCGGTGGAGAGGTAAGGGGGTATTATCTCCAGACGTTTAACTAATCCAGTATACAAAAGATAATAGATAATTAAGTCAAGGTCCAAGCTTCAAAATGTCAATATCTGATGGTCTCAGATTAAGTCAAGCTTGTTCCTGTCATGGGAAAATCTTTCTCCGCCATGTGATCCATACTTTTCGATCATGTAGTTCAGTAGGTTGAATAACGGTCAATTATTCAGGGTCGAATCAACAAGTAATCCTTTCATCCGTGGAATGGACAGGTCAGGGCTATCGACAGGGTAAAGAGCGAATCGTAGCATCTTTGTTTATTTTCTGTCTACGCGTGTCCAAGAAATTCCGTCTCATCAGGCCTTGTAGCAACAACGATCTTATCAGGCTGAACGGTAATGTCCATTGTATGTGCGATCTCTGCTATATGATTTAAATCAGGCCATACGAATTGTAATGGTAGGCCGAAAGCTGAGTATTTTCCCAAAACCTTGAGTGGGAATGGTTGCTTCCAGATTTTAAGTTGGATGTAGGTGGTCTAATCAGCGATCGTTTCCTTGTTGGTTTTTCTTGGCCTTCGAGACGTCTCCCTTATTAATTCCCCATAAGTTTTCTTTCCCAATCCATAATCTTAGGTGACATTCAGAATACACGCCATTGCACAATTCGTTCCATGGACGAAGTTGGGGTTTTCCAAGGAACCATTACCCAGAACGATCGGCGAATCCTGCGCCATAGTGGACTGTGGTACCGTGCATCTTCAGTGTTGATTGATGCTATACTGGTCCTTGCGACGGCAATCAAATTCAATCTTCCACCCCCTCCCACCATCGAGGTTTGTTAGAGGCCCGAGTGTTGTATAGGAAAGTTTCCCAGGACCGTCGTCATGAACATTGATCTCGGTACTTCTTCACCCTTGTACACTCGTATCGATTGTTGTTATCACTTTGACTGAGATTGCGCCCTGTTGAGGATTAAGCGTTGCGGAGCAATGGTTCTAAACTCATAATCTAACTAATAATAAACAATATTTAACAAAGAATTATATATTAATAAATGGACATAGAAACTACCACCAGATAATAACGGCCTTTTCATTACTTTACTTCACTGGCTCTTATAATACTTATAATACTTAAAAATATAATTTAACAAATTCCTAAAGTTCACATTTTTCCAATATTATGAAACCCTGGCCATGAGCGCTTCGGTAGATTAATACTTTCCTTATACACTTTCTGTATATGTGACAATGATTAATACAGAAAACTCGGAAAGACTGACCGGAAAATGAAGCCGCAATGGCCTGAATAAAATGATCAACAGGGTCAATCAGACAGATGCGCGCTTCCCTTCTGAACAGAAATTCAGCAATATGCATCATTAAACCTCCCCTCGGGTAGATGGTAGAGTTGCCTTCATCGCCCGCCAGGAAGACTCAATGGTTTGGGTGTTGGCGCCAGTCCTGGGATCGATGAAATTCTGTGAATGGTTCACAGTGAAGTGAACGTAATTGTTCCCCAGTTGGTTGTATGCAGCCCACATGTCAGTGCACACCGTTGTACCCAGAGCTACATGTTGGGCGATGATGAGGAGGAGTGCTGCAGCTGACCTCTCGTTGTTGGGACAGGCAACGATCCTGAACTTTCTTCCCCGCCGTCGCGCCGCAGGGTCAGGGTTTATTTCAATCAGACCCAGCTTCCAAACTCCGTCGATTTGCCGGCAAACATTGTACGTACTTTGGCCTATCATGTTCCCATCTATTTCTACTACAACCCCTGGACCGCCAGGTTGACCCTCCAGGCTTTGGTTGGCAACGACCCAGTTCAACATAACCTCCCTAGAGTAGTTGTGCCAATCAGCGATCGCTTCCTTGCTGGTTTTTATTGGCCTTCGAGACGTCTCCCTTTTTAATTCTTCATAAGTTTTTTTTCCCAACCCATAAATGTAGACTGTAAAATTCAGAATACACGCCATTGGCCAGTGGGATTGTTCAAACCATGTATTGGCCAAGGCATTCTGAAAATTCCTATGTCTTACAACCCCCACATACTTCTGACAAGAGAACTAAACCCAATGTTCTGTAACCCTTAGGGTCATGGGTTGCCCACACTGAGGGTGTGGGCAAGCTCTCTCGCGAGGAATCAACCCCCTCTCTAGACACTACGTAACCATCGTTTGGCGGTTTCTCAGGATTTGAGTCATAAACTCAATTTCGCATGAACAGATACTAATTACATAAACACGATTTTACATGAACAAATACTAATCACATAAAGGCCCCCCCGTCGGAAAGAAGAAGACATGCTGGCTGCACCCTCTATCTCTTTCTCAGGTTTCTCTTAATCCTGTACAGCCTCCTTACATTGTCAATCCCTAACCGCAACCACACTGCAGCTCCTACTGGGTTTATGGTTAAGTTAGTCATTGCTACCTGGGCCCCTTTTGAGATTGAGTGAAAATCGTCATGGGGATTCTTGCCCTGGGGCCTTAGTGACGAAGTTTCCACTCCGTATTGTGCCACGAATGCCCCGTCTTGAAGCCAGGAGGTATACTCGCCATATTGGAAATCAAAGAATAGAGTCTTGTCTGGGCTGGGATTAATACCCAACTTTTTCAGATTCTTTCTGTCCAGCTCGATTAGTCTAGAGAGTTCTTCAGAAGATGGAGCAACAAATACAGACATAGAATCGTCAGAGGAGCGCAAAGTGGTTGCTGCCACGGTCTTGGGGTGATTGAATCTGGCCGCTCCCAGTCCCAAGGTAATGGAGGCTGCATTGTGCATCCCCATCAACATGCCTGGTGAAGCGAAAGAAAAATATTTATTAGCCTGAGCCCTTTCAAACACAATGTTTTTATCTTCACAGGCACATCAAACATGTATTTCCTTCAGATAAATGTGCTCGTTAAGATAAACTATTGTTTGAGAGGCGTCAGGCTAATACAAATTTAAGTCAAATAATGATGATCAAGTCAATAATCAATTTGAGTAAATCGACCCTTTGCTTTGTTCGCTTAATGATATAAATTCTGTTCAAATTTACCTCCCTTACTAATTTCTTACATTAAAGTGATTAAAGACAAGTTTCTTACGTTGGATTCAAAGTTAGGTGTAACGACGACGGAAGTAGCTGAATTCTCAAAATATACTTCAAATTAGAAATTCTGTAATTTAAAACCAAAATGCATTTGATATGCCCAAAATGTTATCATTTACCACATTTGTGATTCTTTATTTCTTTTTTTCATTGTCTATATACATTAGACACACAATATTTTGACACTAATCACAATCACAGACGGAGAGAGATTTAAACATCTTATGTACTGTATAAATAATTGAAGTTAGCTATGTTTTAAAGAGTAACCCTACTTCTTGTACAGCAAACTTATCTTGCTGACAATATAACTTTAGCTAGGTATTTCAACATATACGAGTTCTTTTTCCTTTTCCTACATGGTTCTTTGGCATGGAAAATGAATGATAAATGGAGAGAAAAGTCACAATCATCGCTAGTTGGGCATAAGCAAAATACTTTACCTTTTACCCTACAATAATAATAAACATATAAGCATTTCCTAAGTGTGAATTATCTATCAATGCTCAGTGGAGAGTTAAGGGGGTGTTGTCTCCAGACTTTTAACTGATCCAATATACAAACGATAATAGATAATTAAGTCAAGGTCCAAGCTTCAAAATGTCAATATCTGATGGTCTCGGATTAAGTCAAGCTTGTTCCTGTCATGGGAAAATCTTTCTCCGCCATGTGATCTATACTTTACGATCTTGTTGTTCAGTTGGTTGAGTAAAGGCCAATTATTCAGGGTAGAATCAACAAGTAAACCTTTCATTCGTGCAATGGACAGCTCAGGGCTATTGACAGGGTTTTCAGGGTAAAGAGCGAATCGTAGCATCTTTGTCTATTCTCTGTCTACGCGTGTTCAGCGGGCAACGTGTCCAAGAAATTCAGTCTCATCAGGCCTTGTAGGAACAACGATAATATCAGGCTGAACGGTAATGTCCATTGTATGTGCGATCTCTGCTATATGATTTAAATCAGGCCATACGAATTTTAATGGTAAGCCTAAAGCTGAGTATTTTCCCAAAACCTTGAGTGGGAATGGTTTCTTTCAGATTTTAAGTTGGATGTAGTTGGTCTAATCAGCGATCGTTTCCTTGCTAATATTCAACTCTAACAATATTTAACTAAGAATTATATATTAATAAATAGAGATATAAACTACCACCAGATAATAATGGCATTTTCATTACTTTACTACACTGGCTCTAATAATTATTATAATACTTAAATATAAAACTTAACACAATTTCTTAATGGTTGGACTTAATGGTTTGGGTGTTGAATGGTTCACGGTGAAGTGAACGTAATTGTTCCCCAGTTGATGCAGCCCACATGTCAGTGCACACCGTTGTCCTTAGAGCTACATGTTGGGCGATGATGGGGAGGAGTGCTGCAGCTGACCTCTCGTTGTTGGGGCAGGCAACGATCCTGAACTTTCCTCCCCGCCGTCGCGCCGCAGGGTCAGGGTTTATTTCAATCAGACCCAGCTTCCAAATTCCGTCGACTTGCCGGCAAACATTGTAAGTGCTTTGGCTGATCATGTTTCCATCTATTTCTACTTCAACCCCTAAACCGCCTAGTTGACCCTCCAGGCTTTGGTTGGCAACGACCCATTTCAACATAACCTCCCTGGAGTAGTTGGACCAATCAGCGATCGTTTCCTTGCTGGTTTCTATTGGCCTTCGAGACGTCTGTCTCCCTTTTTAATTCCCCATAAGTTTTCTTCCCCAACCCATAAATGTGGACTGTGAAATTCAGAATACACGCCATTGGTCAATGGGATTTTTCAAACCATGTATTGGCCAAGGCATTCTGAAATTCCTTTGTCTAACACCCCCCACATCTCTCTGACAAGAGAACTGAACCCTGTGTTCAATAACTGAGGGTGTGGACAAGCTCTCTCACGAGGAATTAACCCTCTCTCTTGGCACCACGTAACCATTGTTTGGCGGTTTGTCAGGACTTGAGTCATAAACAAAGTTTTACATGAGCAGATCCTAATTACATAAACACAATTTCACATGAACATATACTTATAACATAAGTATATCTAACATACATAATTACATGCCCTAGACCGCCCAATTGACCATCCAAGGCGACCATATTTTAAATGCTGCGTCTACAGTCTTTTAGGGTGTCGCAAAACCGTATTGTTGATGACAATCACGGAATTTGTAAGTAGAATGTATTGTTTGGTCGGATGTGGTAGGTTTAAAAAATACTGAATTCAATTTTACTAATGTTTATGTAATCATTAAAGGTATCAGATAAACAAGAAATTCAAAAGAATTCCGGGGATGGGAAAGGAAACCCGCCAAAAATAGTTGTTACAGATATAGACAACGAAACTATAGTTTATTTAAAAATCTATTGGTTTATGCTGTGAGGCTTTTAAGCAAGCCTAGGAGTCTGCCCGCTGCTGTTGGTGGCTGAGGGTCCTCGTCATCGTCTTTTTTACATTTCTGAAAAACCAGGGGGAGTAATTCGCATGACGTAATTCCTTAGACGAAGTTGGGGTTTTCCAACGAACCATTGTTGTTATCACTTTAACTGAGATTGCGCCCTGTTGAGGATTAAGCGTTGCGGAGCAATGGTTCTAAACTCATAATCTAACTAACAATAAACAATATTTAACACAGAATTATATATAAATAAATGGACATAGAAACTACCACCAGATAATAACGGCATGTTCATAACTTTGCTTCACTGACTAATAATAATTACAATACATGTTTATGTAATCGTCAAAGGTATCTGAAAAACAAGAAATTCAAAAGAATTCCAGGGATGGGAAAGGAAACCCGCCAAATAACAGTTGTTACAGATATAGACAGCGAAATTATAGTTTATTTAAAAATCTATTTGTTTATCCTCAGTTGCCCTCATTTCCCGCCAGGAAGACTCAATGGTTTGGGTGTTGGCGCCAGTCCTGGGATCGATGAAATTCTGTGAATGGTTCACAGTGAAGTGAACGTAATTGTTCCCCAGTTGATTGTATGCAGCCCACATGGCAGTGTACACCGTTGTCCCCGGAGCTACATGTTGGGCGATGATGGGGAGGAGTGCTGCAGCTGACCTCTCGTTGTTGGGACAGGCAACGATCCTGAACTTTCCTCTCCGCCGTCGCGCCGCAGGGTCAGGGTTTATTTCAATCAGACCCAGCTTCCAATCTCCGTTGACTTGCCGGCAAACATTGTAAGTACTTTGGCTGATCATGTTTCCATCTATTTCTACTACAACCCCTGGACCGCCTAGTTGACGCTCCAGGCTTTGCTTGGCAACGACTGAGTTCAACATAACCTCCCTGGAGTAGTTGGACCAATCAGCGATCGTTTCCTTGCTGGTTTCTATTGGCCTTCGAGACGTCTCCCTTTTTAATTCCCCATAAGTTTTCTTTCCCAGCCCATAAATGTAGACTGTGCAATTCAGAATAAACGCCATTGGCCATAGGGATTTTTCAAACCATGTATTGGCCAAGGCATTCTGAAATTCCTATGTCGTAACACACCCCACATATCTCTGACAAGAGAACTGAACCCTGTGTTCAATAACCCTTAGGGTCATAGGTTGCCCGCACTGAGGGTGTGGACAAGCTCTCTCATGAGGAATCAACCCTCTCTCTTGGCACCACGTAACCATTGTTTGGCGGTTTGTCGGGACTTGAGTCATAAACAAAGTTTTACATGATCAGATCCTAATTACATAAACACAATTTAACATGAACGTATACTAATAACATAAATATATCTAACATACATAATTATATGCCCAAGACCGCCTATTTGACCATCCAAGGATTGGTTGGCAACGATCCTGTTCAACATCACCTCCCTATAGTAATTTTCCAATCAGCGATCGTTTCTTTGCCCTTTAGATGTCTCCCTTATTAACTTCCCATGATTTTTTCTAACCCATAATTGTAGGCAAAGTTCAGAATTACTCCCACAAAAAAATTTTACGCAATCTTTAATCGGCGTTGGTTCCTTAATAAAGTGGATTACTATCAAATATGTATTTTTGTTGATCTCAGAATGTCTTCATGCGTTTCACCGATCGTATTAAGTTATTTATCACGATTTAATTTGTTTTGTCCAAACATCCGTTTTGGACTGCAAAGTGCAAGCTCCAGTGGAATGGAATATTTGAAATGCTGCGTCTACAGTCTCTTAGGGTATCGCAAAATCGTATTGTTGATGACAACTACTGAATTTGGAAGTATAGCGTATTTTTTTGTCGGACGTGGTTGGTTTAAAAAAATACTGAATTCAATTTTACCTAAATTTATGTAATCATCAAAAGTATCATCAAAGTATCTCTAGCTAGGTATTTCAACACGTACGAGTTCTTTTTCCTTTTCCTACATGGTTCTGTGGCTAGGAAAATGATAAATGGAGAGAAAAGTCAGAATCAACGCTCGTTGGGTATAAGCAAAATACCCCACCTTTTACTCTACAATAATAATAATAATATAATTAAATATAAACATCTCCTAAGTGTGAATTATCTATCATTGCTCGGTGGAGAGGTAAGGAATTATCTCCAGACGTTTGACTAATCCAATATACAAATGATAATAGATCATTAAGTCAAGGTCCAAGCTTCAAAATGTCAATATCTGATGGTCTCAGATTAAGTCAAGCTTGTTCCTGTCATGGGAAAATCTTTCTCCGCCATGTGATCCATACTTTCTGATCATGTAGATTAGTAGGTTGAATAGCGGTCAATTATTGAGGGTCGAATCAACAAGTAATCCTTTCATCCGTGGAATGGACAGGTCAGGGCTATCGACAGGGTAAAGAGCAAATCGTAGCTGTAGCATCTTTGTTTATTTTCTGTTTACGCGTGTTCTGCGTGCAACGTGTCCGAGAAATTCCGTCTCATCAGGCCTTGTAGCAACAACGATCTTATCAGGCTGAACGGTAATGTCCATTGTATGTGCGATCTCTGCTATATGAATTAAATCAGGCCATACGAATTGTAATGGTAGGCCGAAAGCTGAGTATTTTCCCAAAACCTTGAGTGGGAATGGTTGCTTCCAAATTTTAAGTTGGATGTAGTTGGTCCAATCAGCAATCGTTTCCTTGTTGGTTATTTTTGTCCTTCGAGACGTCTCCCTTATTAATTCCTCATAAGTTTTCTTCCCCAACCCATAATTTTAGGTGACATTCAGAATACACGCCATTGCACAATTCGTTCCATAGACGAAGTTGGGGTTTTCCAAGGAATCATTACCCACCAGAACAATCGGCGAATCCTGCGCCATAGTGGACTGTGGTACCGTACATCTTCAGTGTTGATTGATGTGAATTCGTGCTTTACTTATCCGCAGCAGTGCTGCCAACCTGTTATTGCTTATTGAAAACTTTTACATCTTCAGTGTTGATTGATGCTATACTGGTCCATGCGACGGCAATCAAATTCAATCTTTCACCCCCCTGTATATGTGACAAGGATTAATACAGAAAAATCGGAAAGAGACTGACTGGAAAATGAAGCCGCAATGGCCTGAATAAAATGATCAACAGGGTCAATCAGACAGATGCGCGCTTCCCTTCTGAACAGAAATTCAGCAATATGCATCATTAAACTCCCTCGGGTAGATGGTAGAGTTGCCTTCATCGCCCGCCAGGAAGACTCAATGGTTAGGGTGTTGAATGGTTCACGGTGAAGTGGACGTAATTGTTCCCCAGTTGATGCAGCCCACATGTCAGTGCACACCGTTGTCCCCTGAGCTACATGTTGGGCGATGATGGGGAGGAGTGCTGCAGCTAACCTCTCGTTGTTGGGACAGGCAACGATCCTGAACTTTCCTCCCCGCCGTCGCGCCGCAGGGTCAGGGTTTATTTCAATCAGACCCAGCTTCCAAATTCCGTCGACTTGCCGGCAAACATTGTATGTACTTTGGCTGATCATGTTTCCATCTATTTCTACTACAACCCTTGGACCGCCTAGTTGACCCTCCAGGCTTTGGTTGGCAACGACCCAGTTCATTATAACCTCCCTGGAGTAGTTGGACCAATCAGCGATCGTTTCCTTGCTGGTTTCTATTGGCCTTCGAGACGTCTCCCTTTTTAATTCCCCATAAGTTTTCTTCCTCAACCCATAAATGTAGAATGTGCAATTCAGAATACACGCCATTGGCCGATGGGATTTTTCAAACCATGTATTGGCCAAGGCATTCTAAAATTCCTATGTCGTAACACCCCCTCTTTCACGAGGAAATCAACCCTAATAACACAAAACAATATTTAACAATGAAATACATATTAAGAAATGCATATAGAAACAACCACCAGAAAAAAAAAGAAATTGTCATTACTTTACTACTCTGGCTATAATAACAATATTTAAATATACAATTCCTAACATTTACATATTTCTATTTTACCGTGTTATGTACCTTATAACCATATCATGTCTTCTATTCTCGTATATTGTTTGCAACATAATCTGTATTGTAGAGTATAAGATACTCTATCGACATACCGAGTCACTCTTAGTGTCCAAGATGTTTCATATAAATGGTAATGTCTCGGCCTCTTTCTCTTCGCTTCCCGTCATATCATCTTTCCTACCCTTGGGGATACACATTTCCAATATCGTGTAACTCTGGCCATAAGCGCTTCAGTAGATAAGTACGAGTATTTTCCTTATCACTTTCTTTATATGTAACAAGGATTGCAAGGATTTCGGGATCCCTGATTGGTCCTGGTCCCGCGTGAGAGGCCGGGGCTGCCGCGGGATGGGGTATAACCGCTGGGGCCTGGTTTCCCATCTTCGGGGTTCGGAGGTGGTGGTTGTAGCTGGGCTTCTAGTTGCACACTCTCTGCTTGATTATGTGTCGGACAATGTTTTGCAAATCCTGTGTGTACTGGAGATACACCTGGTGCTGCTTGAAGGGCTGAGTTGCGGATCTGGAAAACGTTTACAAGAAACTCTTGGAAAGTGATTTCCGTGAAAACGAAATGCTCTTTACCAACGATGTAAAACCGATGGGTAGGCATTTAGCTTCATATTCGTCGTCTTTACAAAGACGGTTGGGTGATACTTGTACGAAAATATAAGCACACAGGGTTTGAGGCGATGGAGCGCAAAGGAAGAGATAGACGACACTATTTCAACCAAGTACAACAAGGTTTATTGTGGCAAGAGCCAAACGAAAAATAAAATTTCGACCAAACCAAAAGACGGTTATTTCCAGTTTAAAAGCCAATTTTTTTTCAAGTCTAGAGTTCGGGCGTACAATTTGTGATGGATTTTTCGGTGATGGAAAAGAATTTCCTTCGCGGACTGAGGTCCTAGAAAACCTTCACTGACCACGGATGATCTCAGTCGAACGGAGCGGTTCCAGAGTAGCAGGGTTTCTACTATAAGATTCGGGAAACGGTTTGGTGAAAAATACATTTTTAAATATTTTCTGTTTTGCACTTCTGTAGCGCAAATCTAAACTAACGGGAGTTAATTTGATTTTACAGACTCGCTACGAGGTTGCAAGCACCCGTCGAGTAAGCGTGTATCACGGGTTGTTGGCGTGCTCCTCCTTCCACTGCTGACCGATGACTGACGCTCCCCACCAGCCCTCGCCACCATGCCGACGGATCGGAATGAGGCGAAGCCCGGTACGGCGCGTCAGCGCAGTCGGCAGTGGCGGGCAACAGGAGCCGCGCGACCCCCTGGCAAGAGCCAGTGGGGCCGCTGTCAATTTATTGAAACAAAAAATTACAAGGCCCCTTACGGGCAGTTAAACAGAATTTGAGTAAAAGAACAAGGTTAGGTAAATAATTTAAGTAAAAGTAGTTGAATTAAAGAGAATTACAATGTTGTCCCTGAGAGCTAGTGGTTTCGGCGGCGGCCTCGGCGTCCTCCTCCTCTGCCCTGGTATGCGTTTCCCGCCTGCTGCTGGGGCTGCTGCTGCTGTTGCTGCTGGGCTGGTTGTGCAGGTTGCTGCCGCTGCTGCTGCTGCTGCTGTTGCCTTCGTCCCCCGTAGCCTCCACCTCCGTATCCCTGGCGCCTGTGCTGCTCTGGCTGGAACCCCGGCGACAAGACGACTGCTGACGGTGCTGCAGTATTGCTGGCTGCTATGGCTGCCCCCAACCGTAGTGGACCGCAATGGAGAGCATGTTGGCCCGTTGGTAGACAATATTCCGGAGGTCGTCGTCAAAGTTCTCATAGTCCGATAACATTGACAAAACAAACTCGACTTCGTGGTGATCGCGGCCCGTCAGAAACGGAAGTTTGGTGAGCAACCCCGTAGCTATGAGTTTCACCTGGTCAACTGTTGCCGGGGGAAAGTTCGTCGGGCAGTGCTGTATAAGGCGTCTCCATTGAAAGTCCACCGGCGGCGCTAGGCCTTGCGGTTGCTGTTGAGCACAAGGTGGGGCGATCTGGTTGAGGGCCATAGCAGCCACAAAGGCGTTCACCGTCTGAGTCAGTTGCGTGACCTGCTGCGTCATCTCGTTGATCTCCATGGGCTGAGGCCTGTTCGGTGAAGCGTTCCTTGATGATTGTCTGGATCCCCGCTGTGAACCCTGGCTCGACATGGTGGATTTCGGCGTTGGTACGGTGGGTCTAGGAGGCGATGACGATCCTGGCCTAGGGGATCTGCGTTGACTCGGGGAACCGAACAGTGCTCGCCTATGCTCGTGGGATCTCGAGGTCGTTCTAGGGGTGCCTGCCGGGTAAGTGTTCTGTCTTGCCGCCGAGTTGAGAGCCGCTTGGAATGGTCCTGGTGTCGCGTGTTGTTGGCGCTCACCCTCGTCCACAGCTCTCCGATGACTGAGGCCGCGCATCACCTCTCCCCACCAGCCCGGCGTGCCGGGTTAATAGGAGAGGCGGTACTGTGCCTCAGGCACGGGAGCCGGGCGAAAAGAGGTGGTCCCCTTAAGGAGGGGTGACCACTCCGTTCATTTAATTCAATTACAAACAGATCAGAAACAGAAGTACAAAATTAGAGAAAACAGTTAAGTAACAAGTTACAATAAAGGCATGCTTCTTGAAGGTTGGCGTTCGTCCTCCGGCGGTCTCGGTTGGTTTCGCAGCACCGCCCTATAGTCTTCTTCTCCCATCCGCACGAACGGCTCCGGGTCCCTGGCAGCTTGGTGGAGCGTGTGGAGGATCTCCCTGGAGGGCACATCTGCCGGATTGTAGCGCCCCGCGACGGTCTCTACCCTGAAGGTGTTGCCCCGGAGATCATGCAGCATCGACAGGAACAGTCGCCGGATGTCATGGTAACGGAAGGTCCTGCCGGTGCCGCTCCGGAGCGAGGAGAAGACCGCCGCGTTGTCCACGTGGATGACGATCTGCGTGAATGATGAAACTAGAGATGAAACTAAAGATGAAACTAAGTTTTGTGAGTTTTTCCGGCTAAACGTTGAGCAGTTCAATCACGTTTTACAAATAATAGAAAGTGACATTACTCGGGGATTCTGCAACCGAGTCATGAAGCCAATTTGTCCAGCTGAAAAATTAGCCTTTACTTAAAGGTAAGTTAACTATAAAGTAAATCACAATATTAACAAAATTGGGTTTTGTCACAATAACTTTAACAAAATTGGAACAATCACATATCAACATTAAATAATTGAATTTCACATTGACGTTAGAATGCTTCGAGAATGGAGTTCAGGGCCTTGGGGTTGTGCTTCATTAGTCGAATCTTGGACCTGTTCATTAACACCAGAACTGTGAAATGTGGCCGTCCATAGATAGAATTCGATGCCGACTCGATAACGTGTGCGATTCTTCCTCCCTTCATCATGGTATTGTTCCTCACCTCCATGTCCATAACCAAGTTACAAACTTGTCTCTTCAACTCTGCTTTGAGTAACGGATGGAAATTTTTAGCGGTCATGCCCATACTTTTAAAATATATTTCCGTGTCGTCCTCTGGCACCTTGGGCTGGCTGTTTTGAGTAGTCCAAGCGGCCATAGCTTCTCTGCGTTCGTTTTGCCTTGTTTCTAATAGCTTAAAAACTTGAGCATCAACATTTTTCATTTCTTTATTGGAGAAAATTTGTTGTATCTAAGGCCTAGACGTTTTCTCTGTTGTGGGGTAGTATGGTTCTTGGTGTTGGCTGACCTAGGTTGTTCTCTAGGTGTAACGATGACGGAAGGACTGGGGCTCCGATTGGGCGACGCACTCACGTCCTGGTACAATGGTAGATGACTAGATGAAATATCATTACGTGTCATACTCGTATTGTCCTGTGTTGTTTGGCTATGGCCGGTTTCTTCTTGTAAATTGAGACGCAGAGGAACTTGTGGTTCATTTAAGTTCGTCGTGTCAGAGTCGAAATCAGCAGAGCCCAAAGAATCGCCTGACTTCTTCCAATACTTGTTGTAGAACTAGAAAACATAAGACGAAGTTGGTTAGCAAAAATTGGAAACCAAATAAGTAGTAACAGTACGTAAACAATAATGCTGAATAAAAATTATTATTATTTTCTTAAAAGGCTAACTAGTAAATATCATAATATGAATTGAAATATACGTATACATATATACCGGGTGGCCACGATAGTGTCCTAAACTGATTACAGGAGTACTATTAGAGCTAGAAAGATGAAACAAACTTTTATCTGTGAAAATTGTACACGGAGATTACACGAAAAATATTTTCAAGATTCTCAGTATACAGGGTGTGTCAATACTGAAACTCACGGGGCCAAAACTCGAGATTTTTGAATGGAAAGGTGGGTCATATTGTACATCATTTTAAACAAAATACAATTCTCGACAGTATGTCATGTTTAATGTCATGTTTCAAATGACATTAGTTCATCCTACAACCGAAGAAAAACTAGCCAAAGCCATTAACAACTTGAAACCTAAAACGTCTGCTGGTCTAGATGAGATGTCATCTGAATTGGTGAAGCATTGCTCTGATGAGTTGGTTGTACCGCTATTGCATATAGCAAACTTGTCATTTCAAGCGGGAGAGTTTCCCACTAAACTTAAGATTTCAAAAACTATCCCGTTGCTCAAGAAGGGCACAAGAAAAGCTTTGGAAAATTATAGGACGATATTTGTAATTCTCCAAGATTTTAGAAAAGATAGTTTTGTCGAGATTATTTCACAACCTTATCACGGTGAACCAGCATGGATTTCTGCGAGGAAAGTCAACGTCGACAGCATTGGTGGATATCATCGAGTTCATCTGTGATTCACTTGAGAAGGGAGAAAACGTTACTGGCACCTTTTTGGACCTAAGTGAGGCCTTCGACTCCCTCAGCCATGAACTTATTTTGCTTAAGCTTAATAAGCTGGGAATCGGCGGATCTGCACTATTGGGAGCTCTCTCAAAGCAAGACAATAACTCGTTGAAGTTAAACAAACACTGAATGGTCAGTGTTAACAGGGAGATCTAGTCTCCCTCCTGTTCTGAGAGGTGTTCCGCAAGGATCGGTCCTTTGACCGGTCTTATTTATTTTGTTTATAAATGACTTTCCATCCTTTCACCCACACTGTCATTTATGCTGATGATTCAGTTCTCCTGACGTCAAATCATTCAATTGAAACCATAGAAATTAACTCAACATCTAGGAGTAATGCTTGATGAGAGACTTTCAGAGTTACACTAATTTTTCATTCTGGTATCTAGAAGGTGCTCTATTACCCAAAATTCAACTAGTTTCTGATGTCGATTATGTTTAACTGAGTTAGTATGGATGTGATTCGAAAATGCTTTTTTATTAACTTTGGGAAGGAAACCCATAAATATTTGTATCATTATGACTATAATGGAAAAAGAAATGGTTTGACGCTTACTTTAGCTCAATTTTACCATTCCAAAAACCAAAAAACGAGTTAGTGTTAAACTGTTTCTTTTTAAGATCTCAATAAAATTATACCGCTTTTAATATTCTATTATATAAATTGAGTGATCTTCAAAACCCTTTGTATAACGTATCGCTTTGTATAACATATATTTAAAATATAGAGAACCCCAAATAAAACACTAAATTATGTAGCTCCAGCTCCAAAACCAGAAATCAGTCATAAAAATACAAATATATCTACAAACAAAACAGTCAAGGCTGGTGCAAGGTTTTTTACCCACTCTATATAGTAGAAACCAAATGTATAAACGCTGCATTACCGTTATGTGAACTATACTCATTGTGCTTTTGGATGAAAACCGAACAATAGGGGCTGAATTCAAAGGCTGCTGATCCGTAGGAAAATACAATGTGAACTGATCATTAGCGCCATCTGCTGTCTAAGCTGTTGTCAGTTCTTCTCCAATGCAAAACATCTATTGTCGATGCAATATTCTTGAAACTAAAAACAGGGTAAACAACTCCGACTTGATTAAATACATTCACCGTTATAAGCTCAAATATAATAGTAGTAATCGATACGTGATTTTCAATCTTAACTTTGACACATATGTTTTTCCCCACAAACGGCCTGCAGATGGTATAGTGAAAGTGTTTTCAAACACCAAACCAGAAATGAAATTCTGGTTGGGCTTGTGGTACAATTTTTATTAAAGCACTGTTTTAAACTAAAAAGAACCAACGGGGCAAAAGTCGTGATGTTTGCACATAACTTGTTATTAAAGTGGGGTAGAAATCTGGGAGCTGCACTTAAGGGCGCCGCAAAAGAGTGATAAAGATTTTACACTCTCCACAAAGTAATCTTATGTGTTGTGAGTTCCATTGCTCGTGATTTATATTTTAAGTCCAAAACCCCTTTCAACATTTGCCTCGACAAGAATTTGTTTTTTATGTTTAAACAATCACTAATGTGTGTACTGAACTCAATGTGTTCTGGTTTGAGAAAATCTCAAATGTAACTGATTCAGGGAGACTTGAACCACTCAAGCGGTATTTTGCGGTTTTCCCTCTACGTTTCCAAAGCGGAGTCTACCTAAAGTTCAGAATCGTGGCTTACAAATTAATTTTAACACTGATATCATGTTCCTATTTACTAGCGAATTCAGGAAAATAAGGTCCCGTTTTTCACATGACAACGTTGCTTAGTTTTTTTTCCAATAGCCTACTAAAATGGAAATATAGTTAAACCTTTTGAATAATGACCCTGTTTTTATGCAGTTCTAGACACCTATTTAGAGGTTGGATATACAAGTAAAGTTCGTCATCAGGAATACGGAAAATAAACGGTGGAAGTCAAAAACTTGCTGGAAGCAGCTTTTCCTAGAAAATAATGTCTAAGTATTTGTAGTCGAAGTTGTAAACCATTTGAAAGATCAGGTGTATTTAAGAACGTTCTAAAACGATGTGCCGAGTTGATATATAGGAATTGCTTAGCTGTTTCGAGTATGAGTGAGTGTAGGTGTGTATTATAGAATATAAGTTTTGTGTGTGTTGGTTCCATATGACAAGTTGATTCAGGTTATGTTTCAACATAATACGAGTAAAAATAAATCATCTTTATATTGTATTCACAAAAGGCGAAGTTAGGGCTCATATATCAACAATGTTAGTTGGAATCCCTATGAACATATTAAACCAGTTGTATTGCCATTATGAAATGGCAAAACCATCAGAAATCTACACAAGGTTGACAAAACAATACGGGAATGTTGTATGAACCGTGCTAACATTTGTTAGTGGATAAACCGGTACAAAATCCGGAAATTAAATGTGAGAGATTTGCGGCGTTTTGGTTGGCTGGTACAGGGGTCAAATGCGTTCAAGAAGATCGAAGAATTATTGTGAGCTAAATAGCTAAAATCTTTAATGTAAGTGTTGGTACTGAAGACACTTTATCCATAATAAGTTCAGTTTAAGAATAATTTTAAATACTTTAAATATGTAGACATGAAACAACATAACTTTTATTGCAACTCACACACACATTAATATTGGTTGACTATATTAAGTAAACAATACAAAACATATGACACTTGTTGTCTTTGAGAGAGTGTTCAGGAACATAAATAATATAATAAATCTAACATTTTCTCCAAGACAACGCACGCCCACATGAAGCTCTCGAACCACTACAATCATACCATCGATAGTTTGAAATGGGAAACTTCACCTCATCTTCCATACAATCCTGATCCGGCCCCTTGTAAATAAAATCATAAAATAAAAAAATATATCTCCAAAATTATCTAAAGCAATTTTTGTAGGGAAAAATGACAACAACAAATTCTTCGTTGCATGCTTTTCAATCTATGGCTCGCTATGAAATTGTCGCCCTGTATTAAAGGAATCTACTGTGTGCTGTGAGCCAGGTGGGGACTGGAGACTCACTACATATTCATTGCCTCATTGTCCCGCGATGACAGCGAGATCTGGGCACATTCACCAGGTACAGCAATGTTGTAAGAATTCATGTTTCCAGCTGCCTTACTTTTGTGTTTCAGGATAAAACTAACCAACGAAGTTTCAATAAGAAAAGTGGAACAAGTTTGTTTTCTTTTTACTTAGACTAAAATACGGTTATCAGGACTGTGAAGCTAAAATAAAAGTATCGTGAAAAGTCAAGCTGCTGTGTACTTATCTAATTAATTTTAATGTATATTTACGTTATAGCCTTTATAAGTTGTTTATGCGCGTTGCATAAATTATGGTAACAGTAGACTAATGTACGCCTAAAAGGATTATTGTGAAAATGGGCCGCGAGGTCTACTGTTCGCTGGAAGTACTTGCGCTGGGAGTTGATGAAAGATGAATGAAATGTTGTCAGCGTGGATCAGCGGAAGAGTGATGAATGTTGCCAGACATGAGTTAATCTTTTATCTACTTACTTCCCTCCTGCTTCCGGTGATATTGTGCAGTCTTACACGAAACGAGAAAATTAGTTTTCACCTACTAATGGAAACTGAATTCAATAATAATACCAAAACACAAATGTATTGGTTTGGCGCTACACAGCTTTCCGATTATTGGTTCACAATAAGTGTTTTAATAGTTTATATTTTAGAGTATCTTTATTGAATGTATGTTTCAATAAAAACCACCCTAGTAACTGAAACTGAACCATATTTACTGAAATAATAATACTTACACAATTTTTATATTTACCGGCCACTTCAGGAGAAACACTCCTTTACCTTTAGAAAATGGCCTAACCATACACCATACGAGTATTATAGTAAACACTTAACCTAGGAATCAAGAATCTGCATTGGTTTTGATGATATGTACATGAAATGGCAGTGTCATACATTTACAGAGTCACAAGCTAAGTTGATAAACTTACATACACATTGTACGTTTATCCTGAAAAACAAAACGTAGAATAAAGTTCTCTTAACGTTTAAAAATCAAAATCCTTAAACGCTAAAAAGAAATGACTCACCCAGGAACATTCAAGGAACCCCGTTCAAGGTCTCCCAGAAGACCTTTGTTATTCATAGTTTGCCCTTTGGAACAAAAGGTATAAATCGGTATCTTACCTTTTTTTACCGTGTTTAAAAACATCTTAAACTTGTTATAACCCTTCATCACAGTTGTTGCTTAATACTGGTTAAAGATTCATAAAACACACGGGTTTCATTTCAGTATAAAAACTTTCCTTTTATAACTTGTAGTTTCCACAGGATTATAGAGTGCTTAACAACTCAGTATGATAAAGTATTTTTCATACCTTAAATACGTGTAAAACCATTAGACACATAATCTGTGAAACTAATACGGTTTATCCGGAAAATACAATACAATTTATCCGTTAATTCGATACTTCTGTCGTCTGGTATTTGTACAATTTCCATTTTCCAAACTTTTATGAGAGAGGAAACGTCAGGCTGTACTGAATAAATATGAAAGGTTTTGTGAACGAAGAAAAGCAGAGAGTCCCAGAGGTTCCTTTGTATAGCAAACAATGTCTTCATCAAACATGACTCAGTTCGGCCCCACAATCGTATCTGTTGTCAGGCCGAGATATCCGACCCTGCCTTATGTGAATTAATACTGCCAAATGTATAGTACAAAAAACAAAAGTGCCGTACTTACAGCTGTTTTACTTTTTATTTAGGGATTTAAAAATCATCCAAAATGAGCAATCAAACCCTACACATCTTGAGTTTTTTTTATTTATTCATTTACTTAATACGGTATTCACCATTTTACAAATGTTGGCAATCTATTCGTTGGCATCAAAATGGCTAACAAAATTCCCACTTACCATGAATTTCCCATTCGCACTAAACATGAACAATAATTAGTTTTAAGTAATTAATAATCGTAACTAAACTAGAAGTAAATATGATGTATTACATGGTTTATGATATGAATGCATAATGAGTTATGAAGACAACGAACATTGATGGAGAGACACGCACACATCAATTTTGGACTTTTATTCTAAATATTAATATAATAATTTGTGAGGTTAAAATATTGTTACGAACGTTTTCCGTAATTAGATTTTAGTTTACAAGAACTACGACGTTTTGGTATCTGTCATCTGATTTCCTCAGTTGAAAAGTAACCTAAAACATAACGTCTAACATTAAGAATACTACTCCTTTTCCAATTGTATTTGAGAATATGTCAATTGTATTTGAGAAAACATCAATTGTATTTGAGAACATCAGTTGTATTTGAGAAAACATCAAATGTATTTGAGAATCATCAATTGTATTTGAGAAAGCATCAATTGTATTTGAGAAACGGTCAAATGTATTTGAGAAGATATCAATTGGAAATGAGAATATATTACATATATATATTATATGTATTTGTTGTAAACGTTCTGGGTCAGTCTAAAAGCAGTTTCAATTTCATTAACGCACGCCGCATTGGCACTATCCCCCTATTCGGACTCCTGAATAATTTCCCCTAGATATTTAATTAATTAACATGATTATTAATTAGTTACTAACCAAGTTACTGAGGGTAGTTTTTTGGTGGTCTTTTGAAAATAAACCCCTGGTTTAGTCTTAACCAATTTACCTGTTACGTTACATTCTTCTGTTTTACATATTGCAGAGTAAGTTACCTGTTTCAAAAAAATGTTGAGAATACTACTGTAATAAACTGAATCAAATTACAATATGTTCATAATTTATTTTAACAAAATTACATTAATACAATTTTAAAGTCGATCTCTTAAGTAATCTTGCATAATATTATGAACTTTTACATTTTGATAACTAATATTTTACAGCTAGAGTAACACTACTAGGCCTATTCAAACATAAAGAAATTGTTGGACTTAAGTCATAAAACTTAAAAGTAAACAAGCGTGACTACTGTAGTTTACAAAGTATTTCAGTTTCTACAAACATTATGAACGATAATGATGATAAGATTACTGCCCTACTAGCATGTCTTCCATTGCTATGGCTGCTGGATGGAAAGTTGTGGTATGCTGGACTGCACGTGCACAATCACCACCGACGATAGTGTTTTTTGCTTGGTCTATCACATTTTCTAAGTAGAGAAGCCTTTGTTCTACAACGCCTGGAGGTTGAACTTCTGGGATCCTTAGGTTTGCCTTCACAAAAGCCTTGACTTTAGACCAAATGGTTTCTACGGATTCAACATTGGTGAATATGGAGCTAGCCGCAGTAGGGTTGCAGACGTTCCTTCAAGAACAGTTTCCACTCGACTGTGACAAGGTGCGTTGTCCATAACAATTACCAAGTCTTCAATTCGATTTCCAGAGTCTTGCCATCTCTAAAAGATTTTCGACCCTCTGCTTGCTGATTCATTGGTAAAAGATCCTCTTCTTCTTTCCATGGCTACCACTTCAGCTGCTGATATTGCACAAATCAAGTGTACGTTCGGACCTTTGCTTGAAGGTAACTTCTGCACCGCTCTTTGTCAGCTTTGGAACGTCCTTGTTTGCGCCGAAAAACAAGTTGAAGTTGGTCTCGTCCAACCAAACTATCTGCTTCCCTTGTTGTACGAGCAGATTTAACCTCCGAACGTAGTTGGCCCGTCTTGTCTTATTTTCTATTGTATTAATCGTCACAGGTTCATAGTGGACCTGTTTAAGTGTAAATAGTCTACCTTCCAGGTAGTTACCGATTGTAGATACAGACACTTGTTTTTGGTAAGAAGTCATAACCTTACTTTGAATTTGTTTTATAGATATACCAGAATCCTCCTCAATCCAAGCAATTATTTCAGTAAAGGTGATGCTTCTCCTGATCTAACCCAGTTGTATGCAGAAGTTGTATATGTAAACATTCAACTGACTGCTCAACGCTACCCAATCCTCTCCTCTGTTGGCAGATGTAACGATTCTTCGTCGGTCTTGATTTGAGTGCTTGTTGTAAATTTTCCTTTCTACAGTTGCACAATCTTCAACAATCTGATCAAATTGGACATTGGTCCATATTGTCATTCTGAAACTGTTGCCGATTTCCCCAGCATGTCTCGTGGAGCAAATGTCTGCACTGCATCAGTCTTACTACCGGTCTTCTTAACATGGAATTGCGACAAATTCCACAATTGTCCTTCAGTTCCATCTCAAAATCAGACTACGGTAATTAAGTGACTTTATAACTGCTAACAAAACAAACAAGAACCTAAAATAAAAATAACACCAAAAATCAGCTTTTAAAACTCAATTATTTTTCCTTAACTTTACAGAACGATATGTTGACAACTTCTGAAATTAAAATGCTATTTTCTCAAATACAATTGATCAATTCTCAATTTGAAATTATATATTCTCAAATACAAATGATCGGGTCTCAAATACAATTGATACTTTCTCAAATTCAATTGATAGTTCTAAAATTCAATTGATGTTTTCTCAAATACAATTGATGATTCTCAAATACATTTGATGTTTTCTCAAATGCAATTGATAGTTCTCAAATAAAATTGATGTTTTCTCAAATACAATTGGAAATGGTACTGGGTGGGGCAGAAGAAACGCATGTTTTTAAATATTGAATTACTGGGACACAATGGGTTGAAAGTAATAAAACAAGTATGAAATAGGTTTTTAATGCAGTTTTTGAAATTACATAGCATATTTAGGTTTGGAAAATAATATCTTTGAGATGACGTCCTTCTTGCTAGATACAAATGTGAATCCTATTCTGAAAATTACGGACGGCTCCCTCCAACATATCAAAAATAATGAAATAATGAATTTATTTCCAACATTATACAACAATTTCAAAATAATGAACATATTTGGAAATTTCTGTTGACCAAAATCCAGTAATAGGTCAACAGGGAGAAAAACATGTAAATTACAAAAAAACAAAAATCAATTTATCAGTCCATCATTTGAATGCCTCTGATATGCAGCAGCTCTCCACAACGCCTGCATACCTTACTATAGTAACTAAAACAAACTGTGAATGACTTTTACAACATATTTACATGTCTTGCCTTGGAATTTTTAAACTAGTATATTATTTATAAAAAGAATATCTTTAATAGTTAATAACCAAGAGTACAATTCTTTACTAAAAGCTTTAATACCATGCAATTCTTTCAAATCATGTGGAATTTGGTTAAAATATTTTGGACCAATGTAAGAAAAAGACTGCCTGTAATCGACTTATTTACTTTAGAGTTCTAAAAAAATGTTTTGTTTTTTCTTCTTGTAGTGTAATATAAGTTGCTTGTTCCTTGGTTACCACTTCTAACATAAAATAATCTTAAAACTTTATAAACAAACAGATGTTGAATCGGCAGTATTTTAAGTTGAACAAAAAAGAGGAAATGAACTTTCTACTTTTTTTTACAAAAAATTACCTGAATATATGATTTTGAGATGTTCTTAGTTTATCAATTAAATATTTAAACGAATTTCCCCAGCAACTCAAACCATATTGTATTTTGATTGTACCAAAGCAAAATATAGGCTACGCATTAAAGCCGTCAATATGTCTTAAAAGTAAAACTTTCTTACACTAAACTTAATTTTTCTATGCAAATCGAATATGAACATCCCACTTCATTTTCTCATTCATTATTAAACCAAGATATTTAAAACTTTGCACTTTTTCAATATTTTACAATGACAACCCTGTACAGCCTGTTTCATGATAAAGTATTAGAAGGAAAATCAAAGTTTTGGAATTAAAATTTACATATTTAGTTTTAGTAACATTGATTTCCATTTTATTTATTTCACACCATCTTCTAATAGCTTTTATATTCAACATGATGTTTTCATAAATAATATTCTATTTTTTGAAGTAAAACAATGCAATGTCAAGCCAGCAAAAGCACTAACGTCACCATTCAAATTTTGAGTTAACAATCCATTTATGAAAATAAAAAAATAAATTTGCCGAGAGTACCGCCTGAGGCACTCTCGACGTGATGGGTAGTGGCGACTAAGACTGTCCCCACACGCCACTCGCTGACTACGGCCAGTCAAGTAGCTGCGAACCAGCCCAGCCACACCCCTCACACCAATCGCTTCTAACTTTTTCAACAAAATACCATGATCAACATAATCAAAAGCTTATATCATTCGGCACGGCCAATTTCATGACTTAATGGAATTTTAGGTCTTCGAAAGTGTGCAGGTCGTTGATGTACACTTTTGATTTTAAATATCCTTACAAAAGAAGTCACATATCGATAGGTCGGGTGAGCTTAGGCCAGTGAATATCAAATCTCGAAATAACATGTCCTCGAACATTTGTTAACCACTTCCATGGATGCTCTCGCCGCGGTGATGTGGCACCATCCTGCTGAAACCACGGGTCTCTCATGTTCACTTGACGCTTTCAAGTTCTGGACGAAGGAAGTTGTTTAACATTTCAACGAAGGAGCTGATGTAACAGTAACTGTAATTTCTTCTTCTTCAAAAAAAATATGGTCCAACAATCCTGCTTTTAAATGCAGCACCACACTGTTACCTTTAAACTGTGCAGAGGTCTTTGGGGTAATTCTTGTGGGTTCTTACAATACAGACAGTTTTGAACATTGACGTGACCATCAAGATGAAAATGTGCTTCATCACTCATGAAGACTGTAGCATCGGGATCTTCCGTAAACATTTCATCCATTATGCGACAAAACTCCTCTATGCCCTTTTCATTAAGCTTCTGGACAATCATTATTTTGTACAGATGGAACTTGAGGTCATCATGTAAGATGCGAGTTTAACGACGCGGACATACCGAAATACAGCATGTCGCCTAGTCGACGTTTAGAGTAGTAAGAACTGCCGTTCTGACTTGGTCTACATTTTTCCGTGTACTAACTGAACGGGAAGACCAGGTGGTTTCATCACAGAACCAATATTTTAAACGCTGCAACCCATCGGAGTACGGTATTTGATCGGCACTGCACCTTGACGCCCAACTCTAAAATATTGATGAAAAAGACGTTGCATGTGACTACAGAATCATTGTTTAAAAAACTGCTCACAACAACACATGATGTTGTAATGCCCATGGCTTAATTTGAAACGGCACTGCATGGGCTGTCTGCCAAATTTCGTTCAAGGTCAATAACCCCTCCTCGCCGCGCTGACTAGCGTTCAAAACATGCCTCTGCACCACCCAGTACTAGAATTATTCAGGCTAATGTACTATGTATAATGTATTATTTTAACACAGTTTCTGGGTAAAAGGTTTGTACCATCCACAATTATGGTGGACCAAACACTAGCTCAGTTGAGAATAGATTTCTTCCTGGCCTGACCACTGGACTTGCTGCTTGTCGTGTTGACTCGCCCTGGTCGAGATAGATAAAGAATTGTACCAGTATTCTGATTTGACCTTTCCAAGGACCCCAAATGAGACACTTTGAAGTTTCAATAGAACCTCAGGACTTTCACAAAGGAACTAAAGGAGCAGCAGTAACTACTTATACATGGCCTAGCAAAAGATGAGTGTACTGTACTAAATACAAATAGACATACAAGTTAACATACTATAAATCTACAACAACATTATTTTATAATTTCAATTTCAGAGCACACATAGACAAAAACAAGTAATAGTTTTTTAATATAAATTTGACAAGAACTTTCCCAACACAGTAATTTAGGACGAGATTTCTTTTAAATTAATTTAATTTACTTTTCCAATTGGTTTGACCTGATTATGCCATACAGCCTGACAAAAGTTTTCACATTGATAAGCTTAAATTTTAAACTAACTTAGAGTCTTTCTTGGGTGGCCACCATTAGCACTGACAAAAGAAACTCAAAAAAAATTTAAAGTAATGAAGGATTATAACGATACGCTGTAAATTTGGATGCACTGTATGCTGGGCTAAACTCAAACTTCTTCAGTCGCTCATGAGGGTCCCTCCGTATAAATGCAGTCACTCACCAGAACGTCTCGTACACACAGACAAGGGTACTTCCTGTACTTTTGGCGGTGACGCAGGGTACCTCTCCACATGGATACTGGTCGGTCCTGTGGGGACGTGGTGGGTGTCTGGGAATGTTCCGCTAAGAGCGGGTCACGCGTTCTGCTCGTACTCGTACACCCTGGGCATTCAAAATATAATAGTTTTGGTTGTGGAATAGTTTCAGCAGCATTTGGTTGTGGTATAAAACAATTTAGTATCAATTATATGGAAGAAAAAAATAAAAGAACTGGTACAGTACATGTCCTACTTAATTATTTGATTCTTTACTTAGGGCGTGTGGCTTTAAAATAAATTTAACATAACAGTTAAATGACTTTAGTGGCTGGGCATATTATTATTTTTTTTTTTAAGAGAAAAGGGAAACATTGTAGGTTAAGCCTACTTACTATTGATCTTATGCTTACTATTGGCCTTGCCAGCACATAAAGATAATTATTTCTAACCACAGAAATGACAAAATACAAGTTACATTTTTAGAGAACAATGAACAAATAAATAATACATATACCTATTACTCCAAGTAGGCTGAGCCTAAATAATATTGACTCAGGACGGTAGACCTGCAAGACATGCTATCACACAAATGAACTAAGTATACATTTTATTTTATTTTTAAATTTTGACTTTTTAACATTTTTTTTTGTTGGTGGTTTAGAAGAAACCTGAGGTTTTACAATTTGTTTGCTACTGAGGGACTTGATTGAAATCAACTTTACAATTGATAGCGTGGTCGTTTGAATGCCAAATTGAACTTGCACAATCACTTTGAAACAGGAAATTTTTCCATGAGGTTAAAACTTAGTTATCTACAAAAGTTACATTTAAATTTTTGACACAGATATTTACTCAAATTACATTTAATGCTCCACAAGCCAACAAGGCTGAATTCTTAAAAAAACTAACCTAGCTCAAGGCGTCCTGTCTCGTAATATAAGCTAACAGGTGGTTGGTGAATTTTTTACTGTAAGAAAATGATTTAACTATTTTGGATCCTTGAAATCATTACATGATTGAAGAAAAGGGTAACAAAATCTTTTATCTACCTCAGCCAAGATGAAATCTTGTTCAGCTTGCAACAGGTGAACAGAGCAAATGGCCGAACTCAGCGTCTTCATCCCTCTCGGAAAGATCCAAATGTAGGGGAAAGGACGCGTTATCCGGTCAACCAATCAGAAGTGAGAATCCCGATGACGTAAGATCAGCTGATCAGATTTTTAAGAATATGAGAATTAACTCAACCCCGGGAGCGTTTTGTGGACTTTCTCGGCGCCTGCAGTTTGGAGCGGCAGTAAGCAACACTAACGATGTATATTTTTGAAATTTCCTTTATGCAGGTGCACTCTGCATTAAGGAATACCATGGTTTAGGGTTTCCATATATAAGTTGATCACTCTTATAAATGGGCCATGAATTATAATGTTACAAGCTGTATTGGCAAATTTGCGCTGCGACCCATCATTGGAATTGGCCCAGTCATATTCCGACCAATGAAATGAAAATCGTCTTTATTGGTGGCGAAGTTAGGACTATAAAGTCCTCTCTTCCACTTAACCACTTAACCAATAGTGCCTTTAATATTATTTAATTCTCATTTTGTTTTCTGGGAAGTTCTACTTTTCATGTCTAAAGATTTAATCAATTTCTGTTACATTTACTTTAAAATATTCTAAATATCAATGAAAGCACTTAAGGCACTTCTTTCCTCGAGATAGGATAAGAAACAATGGCATTGTCTGGAATTAGAAGCTACCTAATGGACACAGAATCACCCAAGTCCATTTTCTTGATTGTCTTCACTTCCTCTTGTGAATGTTTCTGTTCTTTTACTCGTTATTTGTTCACTTCACAATTATCTTGAGAGCGTAACAAATTCTTACTATTTCATTTAACTAAAACACAGTTAGGGAAACGTTGGCATTCAACTGTACGAACAAAATTTTACAAATGTCAAAGAAATTAATTTAATATTTTTAAAAACATAATGTATCAGATTTTATCATGTTTATGTCTATTTAAAGGTGATCACCATTTAAAATATCTTTACAGAGTGATACATGCGACGAGCTACAGTTGAAGAATGTTTACAATAGCATACTGATAAACGATTATGTACAATGTCGAAATTGAAGTGCTTACTGGCTAGAAGTGACGTTTTTTGTACTATTTTCAGGTACTTTGTTACGGAAACATTTCAACCATATATTTCTTGTGATTGTTTCAGGCTAATCAATACAGGTTCAATTAAACTTGGGCTCATGTGTAGACGTTAAAGAGAGACTTATTAATGTTTAACACGTTTAGACAGACGATACAAGCTTGCTCACACAAACAAAATGCTGTCAATCTTTTTGACTGGCTAGCAGTAATTTCTGGCTAGCATTTTTCTGGCTAGCAGTGCGTTCAACAACGCACAATTTTATACACGGAGTTGTATTAGGTTTATACGTCATCAATGTGTATTATTTAATTTGAGCTAACTTCTCTTGATTATTATGAAATAATTGTTGAATTTACGTAATTGTAAATTCCAGTTATGTCACTTATGAATTTTGTTTATCTTACTAGCCCTTCCTTCTATATTGCAAGACGATATAGTCTATTAAGCTATATTCAATGAGTAAAAAACCAATAATCTACCTTAACGTATGAGCGAACTGTTCATCTCCTGTAATTGGATACGGTACCGTATGTAGTTTGTAGATTTGTCCTTCAGGTCCTCATTGATCAAGCTAAACACGAACTTAAACTAGAGGTTAGAAAGCCTGAAGAACTCAGTAAACATTCTCTCATCAGCTTGCAAATGATTATTTATTACCATTTTGAAGTATCCTTCTTCTGTTCTTGTTTTAAGTATATTATGCATGCCAAGTCCTGGTGTACTTATTATTTGTAAAGATGTTTCATCTTCTATATCTTCAATCAACAAATAATATATTAATAAGATTTTTTCGAATTCATCATAGAACAGTACACTCACCGAAAGTTCCGTGAGAAAATCGCACCAGTGACAACAACCACTACAACGATAATCTCCGAGGATCGTCCAACGTCTGACGTTGAGCCGCACCAGTGACAACAACCACTACAACGATATCTCCGAGGATAATCGTCCAACGTCTGACGTTGAGCCGCACCAGTGACAACAACCACTACAACGATATCTCCGAGGATAACAACCCAACGACTGACGTTGAACCGCACCAGTGACAACAACCACTACAACGATATCTCCGAGGATAATCGTCCAACGGACGTTGAGCCGCACCAGTGACAACAACCACTACAACGATATTCCAGTGATAATCGTCCAACGTCTGACGTTGAGCCGCACCAGTGACAACAACCACTACAACGATATCTCCGTGAGATAATCGTCCAACGTCTGACGTTGAGCCGCACCAGTGACAACAACCAATTACAACGATATTCCGAGGATAATCGTCCAACGTCTGACGTTGAACCGCACCAGTGACAAATAAACCACTAACAACGATATTCTCCGAGGAGAATCGTCAACGTCTGACGTTGAATGCACCAGTGACAACAACCACTACAACGATATCTCCGAGGATAATCGTCCAACGACTGACGTTGAACCGCACCAGTGACAACCACTACAACGATATCTCCGAGGATAATCGTCCAACGTCTAAAAGTTGAACCGCACCAGTGACAACAACCAATTCCAACGATACTCCGAGGATAATCGTCCAACGTCTGACGTTGAAGCAGCACCAGTGACAACAACCACTACAACGATATCTCCGAGGATAATCGTCCAACGTCTGACGTTGAGCCGCACCAGTGACAACAACCACTACAATGATATCTCCGAGGAGAATCGTCCACGTCTGACGTTGAGCCGCACCAGTGACAACAACCACTACAACGATATCTCCGAGGATAATCGTCCAACGTCGACGTTGAGCCGCACCAGTGACAACAACCACTACAAGTGATATCTGAGGATATCGTCCAACGACTGACGTTGAGCCGCACCAGTGACAACAACCACTACAACGATATCCCTGAGGATAATCGTCCAACGTCTGACGTTGAGCCACACCAGTGACAACAACCACTCAAAACGATATCTCCGGAGGATAATCGTCCAACGACTGACATTGAACCGCACCAGTGACAACAACCCAAAACGATATCTCCGGAGGATAATCGTCCAACGACTGACATTGAACCGCACCAGTGACAACAACCCACAACGATATCTCCGAGGATAATCGTCCAACGACTGACATTGAACCGCACCAGTGACAACAACCACTACAACGATATTCCGAGGATAATCGTCCAACGACCGACGTTGAACCGCACCAGTGACAACAACCACTACAACGATATCTCCGAGATAATCGTCCAACGTCTGACGTTGAACCGCACCAGTGACAACAACCACTAAACGATATTCTCCGAGGATAATCGTCCAACGACTGACGTTGAGCCGCACCAGTGACAACAACCACTACAACGATATCTCCGAGGATAGTCCAACGACTGGCGTTGAACCGCACCAGTGACAACAACCACTACAACGATATCTCCGAGGATAATCGTCCAACGACTGACGTTGAACCGCACCAGTGACAACAACCACTACAACGATATCTCCGAGGATAATCGTCCAACGTCTGACGTTGAGCCGCACCAGTGACAACAACCACTGCAACGATATCTCCGAGGATAATCGTCCAACGTCTGACGTTGAGCCACACCAGTGACAACAACCACTACAACGATATCTCCGAGGATAATCGTCCAACGACTGACGTTGAAACTGCACCAGTGACAACAACCACTAAGCAACGATAACTCTGAGGATAATCGTCCAACGTCTGACGTTGAAGCCGCACCAGTGACAACAACCACTACAACGATATCTCCGAGGATAATCGTCCAACGTCTGACGTTGAGCCATCTCGCAGTACAACAACCACTACAACGATATCTCCGAGGATAATCGTCCAACGACTGACGTTGAGCCGCACCAGTGACAACAACCACTACAACGATATCTCCGAGGATAACGTCCAACGTCTGACGTTGAGCCGCACCAGTGACAACAACCACTACAACGATATCTCCGAGGATAATCGTCCAACGTCTGACGTTGAACCGCACCAGTGACAACAACCACTACAACGATATCTCCGAGGATAATCGTCCAACGTCTTGACGTTGAGCCGCACCAGTGACAACAACCACTAGAACGATATCTCCGAGGATAATCGTCCAACGCCTGACGTTGAGCCGCACCAGTGACAACAACCACTACAACGATATTCCGAGGATAATCGTTCAACGTCTGACGTTGAGCCGCACCAGTGACAAATAACCACTACAACGATATCTCCGAGGATAATCGTCCAACGTCTGACGTTGAGCCGCACCAGTGACAACAACCATTAGCAACGATATCTCCGATAATCGTCCAACGTCTGACGTTGAGCCGCACCAGTGACAACAACCTCTACAACGATATCTCCAAGGATAATCGTCCAACGTCTGACGTTGAACCGCACCAGTGACAACAACCACTTTGCAACGATATCTCCGAGGATAATCGTCCAACGACTTGACGTTGAGCCGCACCAGTGACAACAAACCATTAGCAACGATATCTCCGAGGATAATCGTCCAACGTCTGACGTTGAACGCACCAGCGCAACAACCACTACAACGTATTCCGAGATAACGTCCAATGCACGTTGAGCCGCACCAGTGACAACAACCACTACAACGATATTCCGAGGATAATCGTCCAACGACTGACGTTGAGCCGCACCAGTGACAACAACCACTGCAACGATATCTCCGAGGATAATCGTCCAACGTCTGACGTTGAGCCGCACCAGTGACAACAACCACTACGTGACAACAACCACTGCAACGATATCTCCGAGTGATAATCGTCCAACGACTGACATTGAGCCGCACCAGTGACAACAACCACTACAACGATATCTCCGAGGATAATCGTCCAACGTCTGACGTTGAACCGCACCAGTGACAACAACACAAACCACTACAACGGATCTCCGAGGAGAATCGTCCAACGTCTGACGTTGAGCCGCATTCAGTGACAACAACTACCAAGTGACAACAACCACTACAACGATATCTCCGAGGATAATCGTCCAACGACTGACATTGAACCGCACCAGTGACAACAACCACTACAACGATATCTCCGAGGATAATCGTCCAACGACTGACGTTGAGCCGCACCAGTGACAACAAATCACTACAACGATATCTCCGGAGGATAATCGTCCAACGTCTGACGTTGAACCGCACCAGTGACAAAACCACTACAACGATATCTCCGAGGATAATCGTCCAACGTCTGACGTTGAGCTGCCACCAGTTACAACAACCATTACAACGATATTCCCAAGGAGCAATCGTCCAACGACTGAAATTGAACCACCAGTGACAACAACCACTTCCATAACGATATTCCCGAGGATAATCGTCCAACGTCTGGACGTTGGAGCTGCCACCCAGTGACAAACTACTACAACGATATTCTCTAAGGGATAATCGTTCAACGTCTGACGTTGAACCGCACCAGTGACAACAACCACTCGCCAACGATAGAGTCTCCGAGGATAATCGTCCAACGTCTGACGTTGAGCCGCACCAGTGACAACAAATCACTACAACGATAGTCTCCGGAGGATAATCGTCCAACGTCTGACGTTGAACCGCACCAGTGACAACAACCAATTACAACGGATATCTCCGAGGATAATCGTTTAACGACTGACGTGCTGAGCCGCACCAGTGACAACAACCACCAACGATATCTCCGGAGGATGAATCGTCCAACGTCTGACGTTGGAACCGCACCTTGACAAACAACCACTACAACGATATCTCCGAGAGAATCGTCCAACTTCTGACGTTGAACCGCACCAGTGACAACAAATCACTACAACAATATCTCCGAGGAGAATCGTCCAACGTCTGACGTTGAGCCGCACCAGTGACAACAAATCCAATTACAAGTGACAATAACCACTGGCTAACGACAGGCCTCCGAGGATGGAATCGTCCAACGACTGACATTGAACCGCACCAGTGGACAACAACCGCTACAACGATATTCCGAGGATAATGTCCAACGACTTATTGAGTCGCACCAGTGACAACAACCACTGCCAACGATATCTCCGAGGATAATTGTCCAAACGTCTGACGTTAGCCACACCAGTTACAACAACCACTAACGATATTCCGAGGATAATCGTCCAACGACTGACGTTGAGCCACACCAGTTACAACAACCAATTGCCTAGCAACGATATTCCCCGAGGATGTCCAACGACTGACGTTGAGCCGCACCAGTGACAACAACCACTAAGCAACGATATTCTCCTGAGGATAATCGTCCAACGACTGACGTTGAGCCGCACCAGTGACAACAAATCACTACAAATTCATAATCTCCGAGGATAATCGTCCAACGACCGACGTTGAGCCACACCGGTTACAACAACCACTACAACGATATCTCCGAGGATACCGTCCAACGACTGACGTTGGGAGCCGCACCAGTGACAACAACCACTACAACGATATTCTCCGAGGATAATTGTCCAACGTCTGACGTTGAACCGCACCAGTGACACCAACCACTACAAGTGACAATAACCACTGCAACGATATCTCCGGAGGGATAATCGTCCAACGTCTGACGTTTAGCCGCACCAGTGACAACAACCACTACACGATATCTCCGGAGGATAATCGTCCAACGTCTGACGTTGAGCCACATTAGTTACAACAACCACTAAACGATATCTCCGAGGATAATGTCCAACGACTTTACGCTGGAGCCACCCAGTTACAACAACCACTACAACGATATCTCTGGAGGATAATCGTCCAACGTCTGACGTTGAGCCGCACCAAGCAGTGACAACAACTACTACAACGATATCTCCGAGATAATCGTCCACAACGTCTGACGTTGAGCTCACACCAGTTACAATGGAATCCACTACAACGATATCTCCAAGGATAATCGTCCAACGACTGAAATTGAACCGCACCAGTGACAACAACCACTTCAACGATATCTCCGGAGATAATCGTCCAACGTCTGACGTTGCCGCACCAGTGACAACAACCACTACAACGATATTCTGAGGATAATCGTCCAACGCTGACGTTGAACCGCACCAGTGACAACAACCACTACAACGATATCTCTGAGATAATCGTCCAACGTCTGACGTTGAGCCGCACCAGTGACAACAAACTACCACAACGATATCTCCGAGGATAATCGTCCAACGTCTGACGTTGAACCGCACCAGAGACAACAACCACCTACGATATCTCCGAGGATAATCGTCCAACGACTGACGTTGAGCCGCACCAGTGACAACAACCACTACAACGATATCTCCGAGGATAATCGTCCAACGTCTGACGTTGAGCCGCACCAGTGACACAACCACTACAACGATATCTCCGAGGATAATCGTCCAACGTCTGACGTTGAGCCGCACCAGTGACAACAACCACTACAACGATATCTCCGAGGATAATCGTCCAACGTCTGACGTTGAACCGCACCAGTGACAATAAAACCACTACAACGATATTCTCCGAGATAATCGTCCAACGTCTGGACGTTGAACCGCACCAGTGACAACAACCACTACAACGATATCTCCGAGGATAATCGTCCAACGTCTGACGTTGAGCCGCACCAGTGACAACAACCCTACAACGATATTCCAAGGATAATCATCCAACGTCTGACGTTGAACCGCACCAGTGACAACAACCACTACAACGATATCTCCGAGATAATCGTCCAACGTCTGACGTTGAGCGCGCACCAGTGACAACAACCACTACAACGATATCTCCGAGGATAATCGTCCAACGTCTGACGTTGTAGCCGCACCAGTGACAACAACTACTACAACGATATCTCCGAGGATAATCGTCCAACGTCTGACGTTGAGCCGCACCAGTGACAACAACCACTACAACGATATCTCCGAGGATAATCGTCCAACGACTGACGTTGAGCCGCACCAGTGACAACAACCACTACAACGATATCTCCGAGGATAATCGTCCAACGTCTGACGTGAGCCGCACCAGTGACAACAACCACTACAGTGACAACAACCACTACAACGAGATCTTCCGAGGATAATCGTCCAACGTCTGACGTTGAGCCGCACCAGTGACAACAACCACTACAACGATATATCTCCGAGGAGAATCGTCCAACGTCTGACGTTGAACCGCACCAGTGACAACAACCACTACAACGATATCTCTGAGGATAATCGTCCAACGTCTGACGTTGAGCCGCACCAGTGACAACAACCACTGCAACGATATCTCCGGGATAATCGTCCAACGTCTGACGTTGAGCCGCACCAGTGACAACAACCACTGCAACGATATCTCCGAGGATACCGTCCAACGTCTGACGTTGAGCAACACCAGTGACAACAACCACTGCAACGATATCCCGAGGATAATCGTCCAACGTCTGACGTTGAGCCGCACCAGTGACAACAACCACTACAACGATATCTCCGAGGATAATCGTCCAACGTCTGACGTTGAGCCGACCAGTGACAACAACCACTGCAACGATATCTCCGAGGATAATCGTCCAACGTCTGACGTTGAGCCGCACCAGTGACAACAACCACTGGCTACAACGATATCTCCGAGGATAACAACAACGTCTGACGTTGAGCCGCACCAGTGACAACTACCACTGCAACGATATCTCCGAGGATAATCGTCCAACGACTGGACGTGCTGAGCCGCACCATTGACAACAAACCACCGCAACGATATCTCCGGGATAATCGTCCAACGTCTGACGTTGAGCCGCACCAGTGACAACAACCACTGCAACGATATCTCCGAGGATAATCGTCCAACGTCTGACGTTGAGCCGCACCAGTGACAATAACCACTGCAACGATATCTCCGAGGATAATCGTCCAACGTCTGACGTTGAGCCGCACCAGTGACAACAACCACTAGCAACGATATCTCCGAGGATAATCGTCAACACTTAGCAAAATCAAACAACTAGACAAATCAAGCACGTCCACGTGTAAAAAACTTTTTTAATTAACAAATTAACGGGGAAAGGACACAAGACAACAAATAATTAAACAATATTAAAGGTTCTTTGGTGGTCGGTGACTGTTCTGTTTGAGCTGACTACTTTTAGAATCAGCAGAATTTTAATATTGTTTTATTTCTTTTTTTCTGGCATGCTTTTCAGTCCAATATTTCTTTATGGTTCAATATTCAAAAACTTCACACAGTAGAAAGGGGTTTTAACTTAACATTACTTGGGAGTGCTCTCAAGCCTTTGTAAGTTTCTCTCTTTTTCAGGAATTGTATTGTAAACCTTATACCTGAAACTGGAAAACATTTGACCGAACTGGGTAGGCACACACTGATGGTTCATCTCAAAGCAGTTGTACATTTGTTCCAGCTTTACTGCTTTAAACCCCTTGGAGAGTACTGAAACTAGGCTTATGGGCGGGAAGCTAGAGACACCTCACTACGCGCCCCTTTTCTATACACAGCCTTCTTTTCACAGTTCTAGACAATTAAAGGAGGCTGGGGTAAGACATCTGTTATTAGACAACAAATTATCAAATGGGTAATTACTGGTGTAATAACACAGATAATTCTCTTCAGAAAGTTCGGGCTTATACCATAAACATATACTGTAATATACTGTAATAATTGTACAAAGTCAGGAATATGTACCATCCTCAATTCGAATCTGGCTAACCCCACTTTTATGGGCTCCTATATTCTGGCGTTCATTGGAGTTCAGCGCAACACAAATTTAGAGATACAACCTGGCCTACATATCCAAAAAGTACTTTATATGGTTTTTTGTTTTATAATTGAAAGTATTTCAATAGTATTTCAAATGAATAAAGCGAGAGTTTATCGATTCCAAAAAAATAAGAGTGGATAAAACTCATGTTTACTTTGGCATTCGGCTATGAATGAAAGCTTATTTGGTTTACATTTCTGTTCAGTAATTGCTGCGGGACTGGAAATCGCTGGGCTTGAATAATAAATCTCACTACGTCATTCAACAACGGACGTGTTTTGCTGTCCTTAGACTCCTTCAGAGTTCGTGTACCTAACGTACCTCACCTTATTTTCAATTTGAAGCTTAGTACAGGACCAAGTACGCCCAAGTTAGTGCAGAAAGTAATCTAATGATCACAAGATTATGACCTAGTAGGCCCTAAAAGAAGTCCTTCAATCCTAATAGTATACACTTTCTTTTATTTTTTAAAACACGTTTTTTCTTTGTGGAAAAACCTAGCTTAGGGTTAAATTTCTATATTTGTGTTTACAAGTGTTTCTGATTTCTGAACAAGTTGTAAACTAGAACTACTTAACATTTCAATAAAATTATCTACACATTTTCAAACCCTGCCGCCACATCTGGTTTAATATCACTTTTCGACAAGTCTGTCAACAAGTTGAGTTTCTTTTGAACTCTGCTGTAGGTAGACACGTCCAAAGAGCTGATCTTGCTCAGCTCAAAAAGAGAGCCAATTTCCTCTTCAACTTCCAGACATGTATGAACGTGAGTGGTAGAGGCTGGTGTAAAAAATAATCTTACACATCCATGCTTAAGCAAGACTACTAAAGGTTAGTCGAGCTACCAACACAGTAGTCTTAAAGGTGAATACGATAGTCAACACTAAAGTGTAAAACTAACAACCATTGGGGTAATTTTATCACTATTTGTATAGCTCTAGCCTTGGGTACCTTAATCTACCCGACTATATTTATTATTTTAACTTGATGTAATAATTCTCAAAATATCATGTCCAATTTTAGAAACTAATCAGGACACCAAAACCTATTTACAAAACCTCCTAAAATTGTCTTCTAGCTAGCCACCTAATCTTAAAAATACACCATCTCGACCTAAATTCGTGTTGAGTGGTAGAGGACTTTGCAAGCCTAACTTCGCCTCGTTAAACAAAACAAACTTTACCTATTTGTTAAATTCTACTTCAATGATCCTATTCCATCTGAGGGCAAACCATGCAACACCCCTAGATGTGGAACATGCAAAATTATACAACCATCTAAAACATTCATCTAAACCAAAATTGTAATATTGTTATTGAATAAAAGTTTATACATCCATCGCATACTCAACCCAGAAGAACCATCACGTATGATCGATATGAAGCTATGAAATGTAGAAATTGCTCACCAACGTGTTTTAAGATCTCGACAACCAGATGGGCAAAATATTTGATAGTTATAATAATATTAAGCATGTGACATTCTGTGTTTGTAAATATAAAATTTTGAAAAGGATTTGTTATTTTAATTGTTTTAGGGCTGTGGTTCGTACATAAAGGTGTCGGGAAGCAAAACTGCAAACGGAACATTTCTGCGACGTGTTTTTCTCCCTGGCGAGAGAAATCAATAGCTCTATTTCCAATGGAAATTCCCAATAAACGCAAGGTCTCCTAGACATAAAACTTAGGTTAATTTTTATTGAATTATATTATGATGAATAGTATCGGTCAATACTCTTATCAAATGACCCTCACGTAGGTAAATCCAATTGCTTGCTCGTATCGGAACAGGCAGTTTTCGTTATTTGTATTGAGAAATGATATATTATAGAGTCAACTACGTAGACTGTTGTAGTGGTAAACTTGTGTCAGCATTTGTTGGAAACAATGAAATTCTACAGAATAATTGTTACAAAGAAAATGTCGCCTCCGTTGTTGACGTGAAGCAAGAGACGAGAAGCAAACCCCGCTGTCTCCATGACAGATGAATTAATCTTGCTTCTAATTAATCATTTCAGTCAGTGAACTGTCTCTGCTTTTACGTAATTTGTATCTAACTAAACCCATAACTTGGATTATTACGATTGAACGTAATTGATTTACAGATCTAACTAGAGTAATTGGATGTTCAGTTACATTAAATAATTAGTTAAATGATATTTTTGTGCTTGAAAGCATTTGAATGATAATATTTGAAATCTATGACCTGAATCTAATTAGAGGAAGTAAAAGTAAGGGTTGGATTTGGGATTGAGCTCATTGGAGTATTAAAAGACTGGTGTTTATTTTGTCAACAGAATAACTAATTCGATTAAAAGTTTTCAGATGAAAAATTGCCTTCAATACTAGCTAACAAATGTTTTGGTTGCAGAAGCATTTTAAACCGTAGATAAGCTTTTGGAAAAAACTAGGAGAGATATGTTTAAAGTTCATACAAGCTATATGTTTCAAAGAGTGGCAAATTTTAATTAGTTTAACCGACACCTGCATGCATGATGGAAATGTCAATGCTATGCACAATTGTTAACTTTACATAGACCAACGCTTAAATATTCCAACCAACCAGGATAATAACCTTGTAATTTGCGATTGGAGTAAATATCGCTTTTTACACTCGAGTTATTATTTTAAAACCTACTTTAAATAAACAACTGTTCAAAAGTTGGTTAGCGTAAAACAATGTGGTCTGACATGGTATTTTCTACAAGTATCTGAACCCATCTTCGACACATAACTCTGTGTGCTAATATTGGGTTAAAATATTTAAACCTGTAAGAAACAAAATATGAAAAATAACTTTTGCTAAAAATTACAATTCGCGTCATAACATTTTACTTCATTAAAGTTAATTCCCATACCCAAGCTATGCAACAATTTTTATTATACAGGGTCATCGAAAAGAATGCCGGGATTTTATAAACACGTTGTTGGATGAAGTTTGTGTTTCCTTAGATTGTGAAATTGAACAACAAACTGGAAAATGTGTAATTTTATGCAAGATGTCTCCCTCACTATCATCTAGAGGTTCGCAACACCTCAATGCCAGATTTCCTAATGGTTGGATTGGCAGAGATGCGCCAATTCCTTGGCTCCCAAGTCCAGACATTACTCCTTTGGATTTCTTTCTGGGGTACATAAAGAACGTAGTTTATTCTGAAAACTTGGTGATTTGGTGCATCTGCGCGATCGCGTTCTCTGCCGCCATCGCTACTGTAACCCCAGACATGGTTCAACGAACTTGGCAAGAAATCGACTACAGATTTGATGTCTGCCGGGCAACAAATGGAGCCGCATTGAAACTTACTGAGGTACCAATAAAACGTCCTTTTCCTGTACATTTTCATTATGAAATTAATAAAATATCTTGAATACTGTAGTTTTCTTTTGGTATATAATTGAAATCCTGGCATTTCTACTGGGATCAACTCACCAATAGATTTGTCATAATAAACTAAAAGATTTCCAAAAATATAGTTTCCTATCTGCAGTCGATTTAGCTATAAGTTTAAAACTGTACACACTTAAGACCAATATAAGTATAATATTGAGACCAATATTTAGAAAATAAATTTGAACAATCACCGCTTCCAGTTTCAAAATATTGGTCATGCTAAATGTTTAGACTTAAAAATTAACAACAAATACTAAGGTAAAACAAAATGTGGTTTCAAACAATGCTTTTATAAACATAAACACCAATATACTTTACAAACATCGATCTATGTTATACTTACATGTGTGTAAAGTTTTAAGTTTTAATGTAATCGACTTCGATGATAAAAGTATTTCAGTGAAAAACACTGACAAGACAGAAAACCTTGTGTTTCACTCGAAATCTTTTGTTTATTTGAACTTGACAAGTGACCTTGTGAAGTTTGATCCCGTAGTTCCTGGACTCTGTATAAAATAGTGTCAAAGTTAGTTATTGACTGGGACTCGTGGCGCGGTCTTGTAATCCAGCTTCATGGAGGTCAGGTTTTGAGGATGATATAGGTCTAAAGCGGCTCAGATAGTCTCAGTTCATCTGATGATACCCGCATCAACTCCTACCATCGTTTAGACATATCAGACCATCACCTGCGGTTCGAAGTCGCGTTAAGCCGTTGGTTCTGTATTTCCATTGGTCATTTATTAATTAATGACCCATTCTAAGGAAGAGTCGGCCTTATTCTAACAACTCTACACTGTATTATAACTCATTACTACCACTCATCACACTCATCCTTCACCACATATTTGCCTTAAAATACCCCTCATGAGAGTGGTCGGCATCTCAAATAGTGATTTAGTTGAAAACACTTATAACGTGCATAGCTATTGCACTTATATACAAACTCATGTAATGTGAGGTGGCAACACCCTGTATAAGTACATTTCCCCGCAGCAAGAAATTACAGCGACTGCATGCATCATTATAAATTACGACTTGCTCATTACCGAGTATCAAGTGACGTTCCGCTTCTCGAGTTTCCAAGATGTAGAATTGTAAATACTTCATAATTATAACACACAACTCGGAAGTGTATTTGCACACGGCACTGATGTACTTTGCAAACATGTTCAGGTTGAATCTTTTCTATGCTCTGTAATAATGTCTTATAACTGAATGTCTACAGGTTGTCCAGTAATTACGGGATCAAACTTCACCAGATGGTTTGTCAGGTCAATATAAACAAGAAATAAATAGGCCTATCTTTGTTATCAAAATGCAATAGCTATGCACGTTATAAGTGTTTTCAACTAACTTTGATACTATTTCGTACAGAGTGTCCAGGAAATATGGGATCAAACTTCAAAAGGTGATTTGTCAAGTCGAAATAAACTAAATATTTCCAGTAAAACATAGGCCTATCTCGCTTAGTTTTCGGTGCGTTTTTCAATAAATAATTTATATCTCCGAGGTCGATTAAGTTACAAACTTCAAACTTTGCACATTTGTTAATGTAATTAATATCAATACTTGAAAAATAAATTTGACTTATTTTTATTTTCGATTTAAAAATGGCGGCCATATTAAATTCATATTAGATATGTTTCTCTAATGTAAATAGAGGTTTTAGCACAAAAACACTTGTATTACTCCGTTGTTACTTATCGGAGCACAATAAACTTGGTCTTAAAATGTTTATAAAACATTTGCCACGTATTGTTAGTCTTGTGTATTACTATAAAGTTAAAGAGTTTTGAGTTATTGAGCTTAGAAAGTTTAGTACGGCCGCCATTTTGAAACCAAAAGTGAAAAAAGTCAAATTAATTTTTAAAATTATAAACTCTTTGGTATTATTATATATACGTCAGTTTGTAACTTAATTGACCTCGGAGATATTATTTATGGTAATTAGGTTATGTGCTATAGAACATTTTGTATATAATTATAATTAACAAAAAATGTGCAAAGTTTGAAGTTTGTAACTTAATTGACCTCGGAGATAAAAATTATTTATTGAAACAAGCAGCCAGACGGAAAACTAAGCTAGGTAGGCCTATGTGTTATAGAACATTTCTTGTTTATTATAACCTAACAAATCACCAGGAAGTTGGATCCCGTAATTAATGGACACTCTGTTTATGAAGTACAGCTGTTCACTTCTATCGCGATAGAGCTAAACGTTGTAGAAGAGATCGGTTTGTTGTTCTTGGTTTGACATTTACAAACTAATAAATTGGTTAAATATAAGTCTCGTCTTTTGTGTATACTTGTGTTTTCTTTTGATTGTAAACAAATTCATATATACACATGTTTTGGTACGAATGTTCCTTTTGAAAATATCTAGGTTGGAAACTAAAAAAGATAGTTAACCAGCAAAATCGGTTCAGCCAAACAGTGTACCAAATTACGTTAGGTTCTGGAAAATCTTTTCTAAAAAAAAATCGTACGTCTTGGCCAAATGGGCACTTTTGGCGTGAATTATTCTAGGAAATTCACCAGAATTTACGGTACCTTTTGTGGCTCGCGTCGGCTACCACTGTACCGTGTGGTTACAAATGAAATAGACAATTTGGATAGATCGTAGAAAATTTATTATTTAAACGTTTAGATCATTACTTACTTGATTATATGAAAAAAGTTTGTATTGAAAATATTTCCAGATTTTTGGTGTGTGCACCATTTGCAACACGACAGTTATCAAAACGGTAGTAGAATTCTGACCATCACACACGGCTAAGCATCTCACAGTCAACTGTAGCAAGAGACTATTTTGTGATTAGTTGTTTAAGATCATCGATACCAACAGGAAGCGGTGGTACGAAAGCTCTGTCTTTTACATAGCCCCACAAGAAATAGTCGCAGGGTGTTAAGTCCGGACTAAGAGGTCGCCACTGCTGAAACAACGTTTTCCTCACTTGCACGGCCGATCCATCAGTCTTGGAAGATGTTCATCCAGATACCCTCTGACGTCTGAGTGAGAGTGAAACTTGTACCAAGATGAACTTAAAGACATTTCCTACACACCTATATAGCTTACTATATTGAAATACACCAGTTTAATTTTGTAGAGGCTATTGAAGTTGTCTATTTCTTTTGTAACCACCCGGTATAATTTTTCTGTCAGTGAATCAACCCTCTACTTCTACACATTCATCCTTTATTCATTAAATGAAATTTCCAAAGTGTAGTTAGCTCTAGAACGCAGTGTTAATGTTGTTGTTAAGGGTAAGCACTAAGCAACCTGTAGCCTGATGTCCGGAAGATATTATACACAGAACTCTCAACTCCGTCGCTTTGCCTGAACCTTGCTTTGAGTCACAAACCCAACATTGATTACCACAAGGCGAGTAATCAAACCTTGCTCAAAGCAACTTTCCAACACATCCACAATAAATCAATTCATAACCAAACCAGTTTTATAAAATTATTCTTATAAGCGAATTTACATAGGAAATAAAGATATTCATATCGCCATGGAGAACGAAACTACGTGAATAAAATGGTTTGTAGTTTTGATCTTCCCAACATCTCTTGAGTCGAGTGGCAAAACATAATACAGTACGTATACAGGGTCAGGCAAAAGTGTGGAAACGCCTTTATAACCTTTAAGCCAGTTTTTTCAGCGTAACCGAACTTGGTACATATTATTAAAGTTATCAAAAGTATCTTTTAATGCATACTGACACTTTGCCCCAGTTTTCAAAACGGGTGTTTGGGGGGGAGGTAGACTTAAAACTCTGTGTAACTAAAAATCGACGCCATTTCTTTCTGGGTTAAACTAGAGACTTCTAATTATCAACATTCATTAATATTTTCTAAGACCTTAAAATGAGGTGTCACTCGATGGGGCTTCCCTATGAAAATTAAGGGGCTAACCCCCAAATCCCCCATTTTGAAAACTGAGGCAAAGTGTCAGTATGCATTAAAAGGTACTTTTGTTTCCTCTAATAAAATGTACCAAGTTCGGTTGCGCTGAAGAAAACTGGTTAAAATTTATAAAGGCGTTTCCACTCTTTTGCCTGACCCTGTATGTATGGCCACTATACAATTCGTATTTGTGTTCAATTTCCAGGAAATATGGTGACATTTGATTACCTTTTGTCTCTCGAGAATCTCTAGGTAATGTTCGTCAACCAGCAAAATTGGTCGACCGGAAATTACCTTTTAGAAGGAGTTTTCCTTCAACACTCAAAAATTAGTTTTTTAATTTAAAACTGTATTAATGATCCAATTTGGGTTGAACGTAGTATACAAATTTAAGCTACTGTATACCTAACATGGGCACCATAAATCAACAAAAACTGTTCAGCCAGTCGAAGATTGCGGTGGAAAATAGTTTTTCTCCGCCATCTTGGTTTGGCTGATTTGACGTTGGTCCATTCGATATCATTTGTACCTTGTTATAGGAAATTTGTGAACTCACGTAAGCGCTTGTGACACGTGTCGGCTATCTTTAAACTTCATGTTCCTTTGATTGATTGGTTACTATTGATTATTGAGGCAGTTACCTCAAACCTATTGGTCTCTAAGGAAACAATACATTTTCTAGAACTGTGTTTGATGAATTAGATGAAGCGAGGCAATAAGGTAAAGTGTTTGTGTCTGTAGACGGAAAACAGAAACCAATCATGGGAGTGACGCGGTTCGTTTCCGGTCTGTTTCGGAGAACTACATCTGAAACTTGGACTTTGAGATGAGGAATATTTCTGCCCCGAAAAAATTGTCCAGGCCAAAAGCTAAGTGTGCAGACAATTTGTAAAACTTGTAAAAAAGCTTTGCAACTTTAAAGAAGTATTTAGAACACGGAAATCTTACCGTAAGTTTTAAGTAAGGTACAAAATGATTTTTTTGTTGTGGCGCTAGGCTTGATACGAGTATTTTAAATGATTTGTTAACCAAATGTTTCCTAAGACGCATACCTTTAAAATAAAATACAAAAGGGCCTATATTTGAATGGGCTGAGATTTGAAATCATGACTCTAAAGACCCCATTCCACGTGGTGCTTTCATTTTGTATAATTCTATTTAATAGAAATCACTTTGTTTATTTTTTATGTAAAACGTATAATATATGTACAATAATGTAAAGACAGTAATAGAAATAATAGACCCATTTACAAGTAAAATACATCTCCAAATTTTCTTCTTTGGGGAAGGATGAAAAGACGCTGGCAGCGTTTCCTCTCTGAATTGCCATGCTTATCTTCTGCACAAGATAATTCTTGGATTTAGAGTCACCGGTTTTCAATTTTAGCTTGGCACCAATATCTGTGATCCATTCTTCCCCTTCTGTGCACCATGTCCCCATCGTCTCAACAGCTAGCACGACCAAAAGAAATCCTCTAGACTTTATGCCACTATACTTTAAGTGCTTTCTTTGGACAGCTAACTCTGCTGCGGCTCCGGATCTATCTTTTGTCATGTTGACATAGAAAAGGTGTATTAGCAAGCACGAATGGGGAACACCTGTCTGGCTCGTTTGCCCCCCGTCATTTCTGGTAAAGTCCGGTAGTCTCCAACTGAGCAGGGACATCAGCACTTGTTAGAGCTCTCTTAAGGATGCTGTTTACTTCTGCGTGTCTGTAGATTCTCCCGGGGTTTTTGTGGCACGACAGTGGATGTAGGCCTTTCCGGTCAACGTTTTATCCGCATTAGCATCGGTATTCTCGGCAAGTATTGCACCCTAACCGTATTCCAATGCAAATTTAGAATCTCTTAACGTCCATAAACATGCCAATATTTTTTTGGAAACGCATGTAACCAAGCACCAGCTTCTTTGTTTTGCAGTGCTTTCAGTCTTGCCAAATCTTTAGGACTATCGAAGTAGAAGTTTGATTCTATTTTCTTTTCAGAGCTATTTCATCCCATTCTTTTTGAACAGTTTGGTTTTCAGGTAGCTTTGGCTTTGTTTATGTCTTTCCCCATAATTGAAATGAACTTAATTTGGTCCACTCACCGTGTTGGTTTATAACTCACCGTGTTTGGTTTCATTTACCTTGCTTCATGTTCTTTTCCGATTTTCTTCAAGTGTTTTCTAAACAACTTTTCTCTCTCTTCTTAAAGAATGTTCAGAGACTCTTGTAATTTGTCAATTCCAACCTCTCCTTCAAGAAAGTTAATTATAAGAACAATTGAAGATACATCTACTGAAGTAATACTCCGATGTATTATCAATGTTGATCTACATGTCAACTTGTGTTATCATGAATAAACTAATACAGATCGAAGATGATAACTTGAATACATAGTTAAATTAAAAATATGAAGGTTTATAACAGACAACAAACACATTCATTCAATTTTAACAAATGGTCTAAATCACCAGGTGCAAGATATGATTAGTTTTGCTGTTTTTAATGTAAGATCTTTGTTTTTTGCTACAGCTTTCTTATAAAGTTAGACCACACCTAATAATCGATTGAAAATAGGTAGAATAGCCGTTATAAAACAGTTATCAGTTAGTATGTTTTAACTCACTTAGGGTTTAAATTCCTTTGTTATTTTTCACAAAGATGGGGGTTTTTAAATATTTAGAGGCCCTCTCCGTTTTTTGGGTAAGGGAGGGTAACGCAAAGTAAGTTAAAACAAACTTCAGCAACCTAAAAAAACTATCCTAAAAGCGGTTTCAAAATCTTTCCTTTTTTCAAAGTTAAGGTGTGGGGATATTTAAAACCCACCAATGTACATTAGAAACTGCCACTAATATACACGAGAGTGTCATCTATAGTTGTCAACATACAGAATCAAGCTATATTGCTTAAACTGCTAAACCGATACAAAGGATCTCAAGTTTGCGATGGTGAACATCCTGCGGGCTGTTCGGAACTCTGTTTAAACTTGCCCTCCATTAATCCTTTGATCACACTTAGGCGATACCGAAGTTTGTAAGCGGGTTAATGTGGCTGGGCTAGAATAGTTTTAATATTGGCTGATGTTAATGTTCAGTGAACGATTCATATATACAAGAGCAAAGAATTTATGCTGTGTTAACTATTTGAATAAGACGTTAAATTTGTAGCTGTAAACGGTTAGATCGAATGGAAATTGAAGGTAATCAAACTGTGATAAACTTAATCGAAACATACACGTGTAGTACGTAAATGAAAATGTGTATATAAGTTTGATGAAGAGTTCAAAACGTGTTCTGGGGATCAGGATTCGTGCTCGTTTCATGGCCCCGGGTCTGGGTCTTACCATGCTGACTGCACGAATAGCTTATTTTTCCAAAGGAAATCCGCTAGTAAACTATTAGGCCTCGTTTACACTAGGCAATCGATCGTCGGCGACTAGTCGGCAGAGCAACTAACAATAGATCCTCACTCGGCACAGCAACTTTCTGCAAACTAGTCGCTACCGACTTACCTTGAATCAACCTGGTGAAACTATTTGTCAGTATGCAAAATTATTTCAGACGAGGAGGTATTACTTTCGGCATTACTTATTAAAAACTTAGGCGTAGGCAGAAAAACCTGACTATATTCATAAGATTTGTCTTGATAGAAACCAAAAAAGTGTGTACTATGCTTTGTTTGACGCTTTGGGTCCTGAAAACGCGAGTGATTACCTTTCAAACTACTTTAGAATGAATAGTTTGAAATTATTTGATGATCTTTTGAACCATATCAGAGTTGATATCACTGGAAAAAATAGCAAAGTACAAAGGCCCATTTCTGCAGACGGTGAGCAACTAGCCGCTAAATTTGAACGCTCTCAAAAGCCGAAATGCTTCTGCAGTCGGCCGGCCGATTTCAAATCGCCGTGTCAGTCGCTGCTAAAAGACTGACCAACGACTGCTGCATCACCGACGCTGTCGTTTATAGTGTAAACGGCTCCTTAGTCTTATAGTTCCCACCGACTAATTGCTGCATCACCGACGCTGTCGTTTATAGTGTAAACGGCTCCTTAGTCTTATAGTTCCCACCGACTAATTGCTGCATCACCGACGCTGTCGTATATAGTGTAAACGGCTCCTTAGTCTTATAGTTCCACCGACTAATTGCTGCATCACCGACGCTGTCGTTTATAGTGTAAACGGCTCCTTAGTCTTATAGTTCCCACCGACTAATTGCTGCATCACCGACGCTGTCGTTTATAGTGTAAACGGCTCCTTAGTCTTATAGTTCCCACCGACTAATTGCTGCATCACCGACGCTGTCGTTTATAGTGTAAACGGCTCCTTAGTCTTATAGTTCCCACCGACTAATTGCTGCATCACCGACGCTGTCGTTTATAGTGTAAACGGCTCCTTAGTCTTATAGTTCCCACCGACTAATGCTGCATCACCGACGCTGTCGTTTATAGTGTAAACGGCTCCTTAGTCTTATAGTTCCCACCGACTAATTGCTGCATCACCGACGCTGTCGTTTATAGTGTAAACGGCTCCTTAGTCTTATAGTTCCCACCGACTAATTGCTGCATCACCGACGCTGTCGTTTATAGTGTAAACGGCTCCTTAGTCTTATAGTTCCCACCGACTAATTGCTGCATCACCGACGCTGTCGTTTATAGTGTAAACGGCTCCTTAGTCTTATAGTTCCCACCGACTAATTGCTGCATCACCGACGTTGTCGTTTATAGTGTAAACGGCTCCTTAGTCTTATAGTTCCCACCGACTAATTGCTGCATCACCGACGTTGTCGTTTATAGTGTAAACGGCTCCAGTCTTATAGTTCCCACCGACTAATTGCTGCATCACCGACGTTGTCGTTTATAGTGTAAACGGCTCCTTAGTCTTATAGTTCCCACCGACTAATTGCTGCATCACCGACGCTGTCGTTTATAGTGTAAACGGCTCCTTAGTCTTATAGTTCCCACCGACTAATTGCTGCATCACCGACGCTGTCGTTTATAGTGTAAACGGCTCCTTAGTCTTATAGTTCCCACCGACTAATTGCTGCATCACCGACGCTGTCGTTTATAGTGTAAAAGAATAACGTAGTTTCGTAACTCAAATATACTCATATGACTAAATGAAATGGATTTAGTAGAACACTGCAGGTTTGTGCGGAACTGTCAAATATTTCACAGCCAGTGAACGTGGATAACTCGTCCAGTGAAGTATTTATTGGGTTTCTGTGTGAAGTGCGCTTCTGACGTTAATATTGTTAAACCCCCGAACACGGTCACAGCTATCGAACTGTAAGCTTCATACAAAACACGCCGGAGTTCTGCGACGGGTTCGGTCATTATACAGGGTGCTTCTAAAATACCGAGTGCAACTTCAGGGGTAGGGGTTTTATGCTAAAAAATGAAACATTTACCTATTAACATGGGTCCTAAAATGCATAAGATAGGTAAATCTGCAATGTTCTAAGAATGTGTTGTGTTTATTGTGTGGTATTATGTTTGACTGTTCTGATGACTGAACAATTTTAAATAATGTTTGGCATCTTAAAAAGACCATCTATTTGCGAATTATTAGTTTAGTAATAACTCAGACGGTCAGTCAAAATTATATGAACTTTTAATAACAACAAATTTATGCATACATAATGTAAACAATAATGTAATATACTCGTATGTTTTAAAAACATCGAAACAAATACAGTTAATTTTGTGGACAGATTTAAGAGAAAATAATATCAGTCATTAACACCATCTATGGAAAAACTACCAGCATGATCTAATTTGCCACTTCAAAATGGCAGTGTTTATACATGTTTGGGTGCTATTGCTAAAATAAATCTAAATACATTATTAATAATCTAACAACAAGATCATTTAAATACACCTGGTTTGCTTTTCAAATCTTAAGTACTGTATTTGAAAAGAATACACCTGGTTTTGCTTTTAAAACCAAATAGATTATTCAATAATTAACAACAAGAACATTTCAAAATACACCAAGTTGGGGTTTTGCCAACTACCTGATGGTTGAGCACCTGTCCGTGCCTCATCGGAGACGATATACTAGTGATGAAAAATTCGACGGGGTTATGCTTTTCAAATCTAAATAAATTATTTAGCAATGTAAACAGAAGATCACAGGGTTTTGCTTTTCAAATAATTTATTATTTAATAATGTTAACAACAAAACATTTTAAAAATACACCGGGGTTTTGCCAACTACCTGATGGCTGAGCACCTGTCCGTGCAAGTCTCATCGGAGACGATATACTAGTGATGAAAAATACAACGGGGTTATGCTTTTCAAATCAAAATAAATTATTTAGCAATGTAAACAGAAGATCACATGGGTTTGCTTTTCAAATAATGTTATTATTTAATAATGTTAACAACAAGAACATTTAAAATACACGGGGTTTACCAACTACTCTGATGGCTGAGGACCTGTCCGTGCCTCATCGGAACGATATATACTAGTGGTTTCGGGATAGTGGCAAAATTACTGGTCTATGATCCAATTATTTGGGAGACAATCAAACTCCTCATCCAAAAGCTTGACCAGGTTCCATACGTAGTATTTGCTGGTGCATCCTGAAAGTAATGCCAACTTGTATCAGATTTGTTTTGTTCATAATTTCGCTTCACGCTTCTGATCGAACCAAAGCAAAGCTGTTATGTTTATGAAAGATATTAACTGGGCTAATTTCAATATTGCTAACAGTTCAAACGCTTCTTTTCATCTCTCTGTTATATTTCGCCAAGATTGAATGGCTTTGCCAAACAGTATTAGATAACACACATTTCAACAACAACAATTTTAACAAAAATATCATTGGTATAAGTAAAAATAAAATGTAAACAAATAAAGTATTCAAGTTATGAAGAGACACATGTTTTAAATTTAAAATTTTCCAATATTATCGTAGGTTGAGACCAGTCGGAGCTCTACTCCTGAGTACTATCTGATGTGCCGACTTACTTCTCCTCAACTTCAGTTTGTTGAGCTTCACATCTTTAGACTCTTTAAGTGACTCTTTCAGGCCAACCAAGTCGAAGCACTCTTCTAGCTTTTTATCGTTGTGGTTTAATAAATGACTTGCAACTGGCTTATCTAATTCTTCGTGAAAAGCACTGAAACGATGCCCCGTCATTCTAACTCTTAAGTGGTTGCCGGTTTCCCCTACATATTGTTTGTCGCAATGTTTACAATATAATTTATATATTACATTTTTTGTACTACAATCAATGTGACCTCTTATTGGAAACTTTTACCTGTTATACTACTTTCAAACTGGTTGTCCTTTACATGTTCCACATCTTGACGTCTGACAAGGTTCACAGCCTGCTTTGTAGTTTTGGATTGAGTGGTTCGAATGTGGTAGCTTTGGCTTGCTTAAAATATCCTTAAGATTGCTAGGTCTCTTAAAAATAACTCTGGGAGATCTAGCGAACAAATCCTTTGTATCTGGAGATGATTCTTATATTGGGCAGGCGGTTTTCATCACGTTGTTTATCTTGTGCAGACCTGGATAAAATTTTGTAATAAATTTGGGATCAGTAGTGTCAACTTTGGGTTTATTTTTTTCTATTATTCAGTTGTTTTATTTTAACATATTATCAAAATAACCTCTTTGTTTCAATGCCTCATTTACGAGTAACTTACCTTCGTACTTCTGAAAATCTGTTTCTTTAGTACATATTCTATCGCCCCTTACAGTTAGACTCTTTGGTACATGAAAATTAGTTGTATTTAAATCGTCCATAAATTCACCAACACTATAAAATGATTTTTGAATAGCGAGAAGCAGAACTTTATCAGTTTTTCAAGCAAAAACCTAGTGACCGTTTGATTGAGGTCACCGCTTAAAAGGGTGTAGTCTTAAACAAATGTTCCAAGTAAAATGGCAAAAATACCTCCCCGTTTTTACAATATTTAGCTATCAAACATTATTCATGGATAGCATTTGTAAATTACCTCGCTTCATTAGCCCACCCAGTATGTTTACTATCTATGTAAACACCATGTATAATTTACAAAGCTTTATCTCCATAGAGATACGAGGAATAAATGTGGTTAACACAACATTTCCCAGAACGCCACGAGCGATGCGACTTCGCGCCCTGTTTTCCGAGTTTCAATGTACAAAACAAATAAAACTCTGAGTGTAACTTTCATATTCATTGGTTCTCTCTTTGCTTTGCTTTGTGTGATACGATTCTGCCAACTGCTTTTATTGTTAGCGTTGTTATCACAAATTGGCGATAGCACTTAACTGTGTATGCGTTTTCTGTAAATAATATACAGTTCTAGAATTATGGACTCGTGGCGTGGTCCTGTAATCCAGCTTCATGGAGGTCAGGTTTTGAGGATGATATAGGTCTAAAGCGGCTCAGATAGTCTCAGTGATCATCTGATGATATCCGCATCAACTCCCATCACCTGCGTGGTTCGGAAGTCACGTTAAGCCGTTGGTCCTTGTATTTTCATTGGTCATTGGTCTATTAATTAATGACCCATTCTGAGGAAGAGTTGGCCTTAGTTTGTTACAAGACTACACCTCATAACTCATCCTTCACCACATATTTGCCTTAAAATACCCTCATAAGAGTGGTCGGCATCTCAAATAGTGATTTATGGAGCGATATGGTTTTATATGGCTCTTTTAGATTTGATTTGTTTGAAGATTTGACCTTATTCATTTTTACGTCCCATTTATACTCTGAATGGGTACTTTTCTCGTGGAGAAAAAACGTAAACATACCTTTGCACAGGTCTTGAATTTTTCGTAAAGGAAGAGGATGTTCAAGATTACTCAATATGTTTATGTGGCTTCTTGTATTATTTAAGAACAGCTTCAGAAAGTACTTTTGAAGACTACTCGCTCTGAAAACACAAAAACAATCTAGAGAGGAAGTAGGCTTACAATGTTTTGTACCTTGAAAGGTTTTCAAGTAGATAACCACACTTATAATCCAATAATTGTAAACATGGTGTTACCGTGTTAGTTAAAATAACTATTTTTGACGAAATGTATTTATTTTTTACGACATGTTGCTAAAATCTACCCTTTTAATTTCCTTATTTCTTTTTACAAAAGACTAGGTGCATTAAATTTACTTATAAAATCCCCGAGTGAATGCTAATCATTGCTCACTATCTCCTTTCAGTTTTCTCATAGTTCGAGATTGATGCCAGTAGGTGTACTATTTGTTTATTCCAGGCAGCCGGTCATTATAATAGAACATGTTCTCAATTTACCAAATCCTTAAAAGCTTCTGGTGTTGATGACGACAGTGTGCAAGCTAAACCTAGCAAGCAAGCACCTAACCTGATTGAATTTCATGTAAAATTAGCACTGTGTATAGTTCTTTGTAAATGTATCGTTCAATCGTCTATATTTTTTGTAAAATGGTGTTTGCCATGTACTTAAATAATAAAAGAACAAGGGCCGAACTTGAGTCGGGCTCCTATGTAGGGTGAGTTTTATATGTCCCCTCCCCACCTTAACTTTTGAAAAAGGAAAACATTTTTGAAACCCTTAGGGAAATGTTTTTATAGGATCCTGAAGTTTGTTTTGACGTACTTTGCGTCCCCTCACCTACAAACCATGGGCGAGGCTTCGCCCAAAACCTTTAATTACAACCTGTGAAACCTCAAAGAAAGATTTTTTATCTGCAAGGGGTTGCAATTTTAAACTTTGAGCTACCCGGCTTCTGGATGGTGGTGGGTGGCAAAGTACGTCAAAATCTAAACAAACATTCCCCAAAAGGTTTCAAAGATTTGTCCTTTCTCAAAAGTTAATGTGCGAGGGGCATCTTTCACCTGTATGTTAATTCGATGTTAGGTGAAAGAAAATAAACAACCTTACTTTCTTATTCGTATATTTCAACATGAATTTACATATACATATTAACATTCACAACCTTGAAGTACAGTTTTGAAGTACAGTGTTGGGACAGCATCTGAAGTAGTTAAGGCAGCGTTTTTATATAAGTTTTATGTATAAGAATAGTTCTTTGTTTGAAGTATGTTCTTGACGATGGTACAATGTCTGAGGTTGAAATTTATTACGGAAGTTTTCATCGTTATTGAGTAAACAATAAGAACACCACGTTTCGGGATTTGATTCTGATCCCGTCTTCAGTTGGAAAGTTAGCTAGCTCATTTCCTTATGTTTTTTATTGTTTTAGGTTACTTTTCATCTGAAGACGGTATTGGATTCCAGATCACAAAACGTCGTGATCTTTTTGTTCACTCAAAACTATGGAATACGGTCATGTCAACCTCAAGAAGACTTCCAGTGTACAAACTTGTGTGTAAGAATGAAGTATTCTCACATCAACACCTAAGTGAAACATGATACATAGATATTCAAAACAATCAATTTAGACTGAACCTATACTTAGAAAATAAACTTAATGAGCACATTCAACTGTAATATTTGGTCCGTGAAGGTGAAATTTGCTCCATTCATACACTTAAATATTTTGATTATATATTATTTATATTTGGTTTGAAGATGTCAATTCCTTAAATTATTTGGTGAGAATAAAACGTCTTTAGCAACAGGGCTTGAGTGAAATTTGATTTTAAATTAAAATGCTTTGCTTTGTCTTGTTTATTGAAATAATTACAATCATTGTGTGTTTGCCTGAACACCTAACAATCAAGACAGCTTCTCTTCTATTTTGAACTATGTGTACAATATTTACAGCCTAACTTATCTAATATAGTTTCTAATACGCTCTTCAACTTGGAATAGCTCCTTACACATTCTCCTCGCATATTTTGCTCGTCTACTTTTGAACCTAGTGACGAAAGACGTATTCCGTTTAGTGGGTTAGGGAAAATAACTCCTCACTATAAAATAGACCAAGCACCATTTTAGGATCACCATTTGACAAGCTAGTTGCCATTTTAAAGTTCTTCGCTGTAGTTCAAGATTTAATTTTAAAAACTAACCAACACAAAGTAGTCGTTACTATCGTGTGTTCCCAGAAGCCAAACAGTATTAGCGGCACGGTTTTGTAATTGGATGTGAACATTTAAACGAAAAAGCTGGCGTCATGCAAAATTTTCCGAGCCAATTGGAACCGCCGAAAGGGATTAGTTTAACATGTTTATAGCTGATTGGAGCTACTGATCAGGTTTACTTATTAATAGCGCATTGGAACTATGAATTGTAAAGTAGTCGATCAGGACCAATTGGAGCTAATGAATCGGAAGAGTTTTTATTTTAGCCAGTTGGAGTGAGTAAATTGTAAAGTTTTCGTTTCCATAGGAAATTGATGCTGAGTTGTAAGGTTTACATATTTATAGCCAATTTGAGCTACTCAACCGTAAGAGGTTTATTTTCATAGCCAATTGGAGCTACTGAATTGTACAGTTTAGTTTTCCATAGCTAACGAGTTCGTAAGGTTTTCATTTCCATAGCCCATCGGAGCTAACAAATTGTAAAGTTTACCTGTTCCTTGCCAATGGGAGCAACGGAACACCCGGTTTACACAATCAGAGTTAAGAATGATTAGGCGTGTGGAACTACTGGCTTGTGACCTGAGCCATGCCGGCAGCCACGTGTTCCTCTACGCTGTGTTCCGAGCCGAGGCCCGGATGTGAGTATCTGTTCAGGAAGTAGCAAGTGCCTTCCTGATCGTGCGGGAACTCTGCCGGCAGACACTGCTTGGGTCTGGCCTCGAACTCGAACCCCGGCACGTTCTTCAGACACCTGGAAACCAACCAACCACCGTTTCAATACACAATCAATTTGTTGAGCTTTTTTTACCTTGGTAAAACGTATTGTTTAAGAAATTCCCCAATAAACTGTATACAGTTTACAAAAAACAAATTTTTAATCAGATTTAAAAAACAGTAAATCAAAAGTGTTTTAAAACTGTACCAAGAATATTTGCGCCGAACGTAGCAACCCCTCCCCTTTAAGTAAAAATATCAGGTTTGTCTTGTTTATCGTGACGAAGTTAGAACTACAAAGTTCCCTCTACCACTCAACCTCGACCTTTACCCAGCGTAACCGTAGAGTCTCTAAACAAAATGTTAGTGCTGATTGCTGGGATCGAACCCGCGCCAAAGGGGATGATCTCTGCAGTCGCGCGCGATTCCAACCCGCCACGGGACAGCTAAACTAGTACACAGCGTAAAACCCTTACTTTGCTTTGACACATTCTACACATCAAAGCAAAGTTAACACAATTGTTAGCTGAGTTTAGTGGAGGTAATCACTTAAGATGAAAGGAAGCCAGGCAAACCTCAGAAGACTTAGTTTCAAAGCCAACGTCATAGAGGCGTAATTAGCGTAAAGCCTCTAATGGCTTCTAAACACTCTGAAACCAAAGTGACGTGATTTCAGCACAACTTGTTTCCTAGTTGATTCAGACTGTAAAGCTTTCAAGTGAGTCTGGGAAGACCCCCATAGGACAAAAAGCACAAAGTAGTATGACAAATCAACCAACCATTTTGTAATATTATTTATAAAATTTACACTAAACCAAAATTGCACCAAATGTTGGAATTGAACCAAAAGGTTTATTCATTCTAATATAATTTTAAACACAAACATTTCGCCCTTTTTCACTTTTTAAAAGTTCTTTTACGACCGGTTTTGACTAACGTCATCTTCGCATATAAAGGTATATCTTTGTATGCCCAGGGATGATTTAGGTTAAAACTTGTCACATTAAAAGCATTATCATCCCAAGTATCCCTCAACAGAGAATCATGAAATGTTCAGTCTATTGTAAACATTTTGTTTAGTTTTAATTAATAAAAAATATTTGCTTCTATACAGAAAATATTTTAAAGCGTGATACTTTATTATGTATACGTTTTCTATAAAATACCTCCGTATGCTCAGAGGTAACCCACATGAAATTATTAATAGTCACTAAAACCAATCAATTAGTCCACAAAAAAAAGGTGCTTTTCGTTGGACACTACTCCTGTGATAGTCATAGTTACTCCCGCCAAGTGACCTAGTGTATCCGAGATTGCACGTACTTTGATACTTTGAAACACCGACCACTCCTAGGGGTATCTTAAGGTGAATATGGGATGAAGGGTGAGGATGATTGTTACAAACTAGGGCCGGCTGTTCCCCAAATTGTGTCATTAATAATAGCCCAACGACCAATGGAATGGACCAACGGCTTAACGTGACTTCCAAACCACGGGAGTGGCCATCATGAAAAGTATGCAATGAACGTGGTTTGACTTACTCGTAAGTTGTCGGACTGATGTTTATCTTCATCTCTTCGCTGTGAGACTCCATCTTGTTAGCAATGGTGACGTTGTGTCCGAAGAGACAATATCTGGGCATCTTCACCCCCACCACTCCGGCCAGCACTGTGCCCGTGTGCAGACCTATCCTCATCTGAAACCAGTACATCATGAAACATTGACCTACTTGTCAAAAGAGTTTCAAAGAATGATTAGCTGCCGAGAAATTTCTCCTATATAAATTTGGGTAAGATTTTCAGAGTGTATTTTACAACTTTAACACTTTATTGCCGAACAGATATGCCTATCGTTAATTATATTTTCTTCAGAGCAACTTGAAAAGATATGGTATATGATTTTATTAAGATTTGCCTTTTGTTGTTCGCTGTTTAGTGAAGTAAACTAAATGTTGTCGTTTTGTAACTCGACGGTGAAGTTTGAAACATGTTGTCGAGACGATTGATCCACCTCGATGCAACCCTTGTGTTCCTAATGGCTTTTATCAGACTTCCAAGATATCCATATTGATCAGATCATCTTTGATTTAACTACTTTCCAAGGTTGATTTTGTGAGCATTTGAAATGAAAATGAAATGAAAAAGTGCTTTATTTTTCTTTGAACTTTTACAACATCAGGTCTCAACGCATGAGACCTGTTATTTCTTACAAAACACTTCACAGCATTGGTTAAAATAACCGGCAGCTGGTTGGCAACCTTTCAAAAATATAAAATTTACACTTCAATATGTTTTAAAATACATTAAACAATTTTTTTTTTTATTTTAATTATCAGGATTATTACGTTTTAAACATTTAGCAATTAGCATAACAGGTCCTAAGCATTATATGGATCAATTATTTTTATTTTATTTTTTATTAATACATAAATTGTGAGCATTTGTACCTTGATAGGTCCTCCCTGGTGGGTGAGGTGCTTGGGACAAGTGTTGATCATCATGAGCGCCATCCAGGATGTCTGCTGCGCATGCGTATTGCTCTGCTTGTGTAGACCAGCTGCCACGCAGTACGCATCTCCTATCGTCTCCACCTTCAACCAACGCACTCTAGTGAGTATCGAGGAAATTATTCAATCCAGCAAGTAAGCTAGTGTATGTTCTAGGCTGGTAATAAAAGGGTGACAAAAAGTCCCGGGTAGACATTTTCTATTTAGAACGTGAAGTTGACACCAAACTTGCTTCACCATTACAAAGGTCATGTAAATTTAGAGAAAACAAAGGTCATGTGTCACATCAAAATAAATTACGTGTAAGAACAAAGTAGTTCAATGTTGTATAACCAAATATTTTTGGGTTGACCATATCAATAATAGCGTCGGCTTTGAGATTGAGAACCCCCCAAAAGAGTCAATATCTTGAACTCCACTTTGCAGCATTGTACCTACTAACAAGGAAATTTGGTGACTATCTTACAACTTTGCATGATTTTCAGGATTTAATTATCACCTTGTAGACGTCGAGTTGTCCGCAGAAGACGTCGAACTGGTTGTACAGGTTCTCCAGCATGGAGATCACCATGAAAGGAGTGGCAGTGGAACAGATGGAAGTGAAGCCCACGATGTCGCTGAACAGCATGGTCACGTTCTCGTGGTGCTTGGCCTCTATAGCCTCTCCTGTAACATTGGCATCATTAACATGTAAAACCAAATAAGGTGGGCGTTGTTATTTGTGACTGTGACTATTTGTTTTAATTATGCTAAATTTGCTATTATCTGTTAATAATAAGGATTCTGAGGGAGGTTTTTATCTTACATTTAGAAGTTTGTGGTGTTCAATTAGTCCATTCTGGTTTTGGTGTTGGACCACATGTCTTTACAGTCACCCTACTCCACTAGCCCTAGACTAGTAGGTTTTACGTCAAACATGTTCAACAAAGAGGGTTTGCATCTTCGGTTTAAAATAATTTAATTTTGTGAAATAAAACTGTACTCGTACTTTCATATTTACTCAGTAGAACATATCTAGTCAGTGGGGGGATTTATATCCCGATGATGATTTCACAATGCTTAACGCATCTTCCAAATAGTCTTAAAATGTCCATTGGGGTCGCTTAAAACCTCTTATTATACTATTTGCAGAAAGCTATTAATATCTATTCTTCATACAATGTGAATAAAATGAATGAATAAATGATTTATTTTCCAATACTTATAAAATATGTACAAACATGTTTTTCATTTGGAAAAAAGACTGACCACTTACACAGTAACTGTTATGTGGTCAGTTAAAACAAGAACATGAACATTATAATAAGATACTCGTATTTTGAGTCTAGCTACAAGTTAAAACCAAAACGCCACCTGCCATGTTTGCAAAAACTAACATAATTGAACCAAAAGTGAGTAAAAATTACTCTAATATGTTTACCCTAAAGATTGAACAAGATCAACCAAATATATATACATTTAAATACTTGACAGTTTGTATTCTGAAACTATTCTAAAGGTAATGAACTATGTCTACTATTAAATGTTAAAAATGAATTAATTATATTACAACAGAACTTAAATAGCTAATATTTTCTTGTGCTAGTAACCATTTTCTTACTTTATTGCAAATGTCACAACAACCGCGCAGTGAAATTGTCAGGTCAAATTTGCGATAGCTCCAAATTATGACTTTCAATAAGATAGACAAGCGTACACAACTTACTAAGTCTAAAGACCGTAAATAAGAAATATTTATTTTTAATATTGATCAAAGACCTTAAAACTGGACTAATTTTACATTAAACGTAAATGATCCTCCTCAAATGATAAAATATTCAACATTGGGTAATTTTAACGTGAATAGCACCAAATGAATAATTGACACCCGGATGAATTGGACATTTCCAATCGAATCTGATAATCTCGATGGAAGATGAATGTTTCGTTATTTAAGCTCTGACGTGACATAATGATTGATGTTGCTCATTTATCCGCTTTATCAACAAACCCGCTCTCTCATTAATGATGGATTCTCCAACTCACATTTATCTCATGGATATTATACCGGATAATGAGATCGTCCATTTACGGTTAAACAGAAACTGTCTAATGGCAGTTAACCATTAGTGTCTATTTATTATTAACGAATTTCTATAGGTAATAGAGCTTTTTATCATTATCGACAAAGAATACGTCGTAAAAGTAGGTCAGTTTGCAGTTTTGACCTTCCCAACACCCCTGAGTCAAATTACAAAACTGTATATTGACACGGACTTTATAGTCCCTAAGTGTAAATGACTACTCTACAAGTAGCATTTTATCAGATTTTCTTGAAACTTGGTACAAATAAATAATAATGTACCTTTTGCAAATCTTTAGGTCGTTAACTAGTGACCTTTAAGGAGTTTTCCCCAAAATATGAGGTTTTATGCTGTAAAAACTATTTATAATCTGATTTGTGTGACTGCAACTCGTGGCGTGGTCCTGTAATCCAGCTTCTTGGAGGTCAGGTTTTGAGGATGATATAGGTTTAAAGCGGCTCAGATAATCTCAGTGGTCATCTGATGATACCCGCATCAACTCCCACCATAGTTTAGACATACCAGACCCATCACCTGCGTGGTTCGGAAGTCACGTTAACCGTTGGTCCATTCTAAGGAAGAGTCGGCCTTAGTTTGTAACAAGACTACATCGCATAACTCATTACTACCACTCATCACACTCATCCTTCACCACATATTTGCCTTAAAATACCCTCATAAGAGTGGTTGGCATCTCAAATAGTGATATAGTGATACTTTGCCACAAACGTGTCTCTAACAAAAAACAGCATTTATGAAACAAAATGAATAAAAGTAGTTTGCTCAGTATAAGGGGAACGCTTTTCCTAAAAGGCACTTCTGATGTAAATTATCACCCCTTCTCCCCGTTACAGGAAATTGACATTGATTCACCATAACACTATGTTATTTTGCACACCCAACTGTGTACATATTTTAAAACGTTAGATATGACACAAGTATTAACAATTTTAACGGTGGAATGGAAGAATGAAAAGGAAGGAGAATTTAAGGATATTTGGTGGGAGTTACTGGTCAGCTCGAGCTTTTTACTAATGTTTTGTTTTAAGATTTATACTACCTTTCACCTGATTCTTGATCCCGAAACGTCTGTACTATTTGTTCAGCCAAAAACTATGGTGAACGTCCGTAAAAGTGTATATATCTGTGACATACAATGGTCATGAAACACCCAACGGTGTATTTATTTGAAGAATTTAGATATGACACGAAAAGTAAACCCCCAATAACACTACTCTTGTAAAGGAAATGAACAAGTCACATAAAGGAAATGAACACGTCCGACCTGCCCGTTACTTTGTCTCTGCATTATTTCCTCTTCCCAATTCAAAGCTTTCTCCAACACTCGAATATCAATAGATATTTTAACATATTTTACCTAATAAACTATTTTAGTTTTATTTTGTTTTGTATCGTTGTTTTTGACGTTACTTAAATAATACGGTATTTTATGAACATATAATTATATTGGTTATGTTACCGGTGTTAAGTAAACTATCGGTTGATACATTTAATATAATATACATGGTTTTACATTTGTTATTACTGTTTTATATAATTTCATAATCTGTGTTGCATTAGTAACCTTACTTTGTGGTTTGTAAAGCAAATCAAAAATAAAACTTTCGTTGGCTTCAACCCTTGTTAAAAGTGTGTTGTGTTATTTCTCTCTCTACCATAATTGTATAATATTTAAACCTTTCGCGTTCTCTTTCTTCATAACATGCTCATATAATTTATCCTCTCAGTATCTCTCTATTTACATTTATCATCTCCTCTCTGGTCCTTCGAATTTTTATCTCATTTTTCATCCATTCCAAAACAACCGGCATGTGGAACATTGCATGACACCCCAAACGAAAAGGCAAAGGATTTAAATTTACGCCAATTTTCATTATGCTTAGAGTTATGCAATGATTTTATCTAATGCTTAATATAAAAGAATATATGCAAATGTTTTGATAATAAATTACTAAACAAATAAGATTTTCATTGTTATGTACTTTATAAACTGATATTTGTTATATATTATGGTCATCAATCACTTAACGATTGTTTTGAACAACTGTTTAGGATGGTTGACAAAGCATATCACGAAGAGACGGCCCATTTAGAAAGGCATCTACTCTTACACCATAACATGGGGTAAAAGAAACTGATATTTGTGTTATGGTGTAACTAGTTTAAATTCATTTATTTAAGTGTGATTAAGAATTCGTTACCGCAAGAAATATAAAAAGTACGATAGATACAACGTCGACAACACATTATTATTACAGTTTGACATAATCAACTTAAAACTACCCAGTCGTTTTCAAAATTACCCATGTTGAATTCCCTGTCTGGGACAGTTTTTCGGATTTTATCGCCTGTCTTCGCGACAGAGTCTAAGTTATAGACTCTTTTCATTAAAAAGCGCCCTGTAAAATGTGAAGTTTGTCTTGTTTAACAAGTTAAGACTACAAAGTCCTCTCTACAATTCAACCTCGACCTTTACCTAGCGTCATCGTATAGTCACATCTTATTTGAAAGTGGTGACTGCGGGGATCTAACCCGAGCCACCGTAGTGATGAGCCAATCCGGCACGGATCCGCTGACTGGGACTCGTGGCGTGGTCCTGTAATCCAGCCTCATGGAGGTCAGGTTTTGAGGATGATATAGGTCTAAAGCGTCTCAGATAGTCGATCATCTGATGATACCCGCATCAGCTCCCACCATCGTTTAGACATATCAGACCCATCACCTGCGTGGTTCGGAAGTCACGTTAACCGTTGGTCCTTGTATTTCCATGGTCATTGGGCTATTAATTAATACCCATTCTAAGGAAGAGTCGGCCTTAGTTTGTAACAAGACTATACCTCATAACTCATTACTACCACTCATCCTTCACCACATATTTGCCTTAAAATACCCTCATGAGAGTGGTCGGCATCTGAAATAGTGATTTAGTGATGATGTACTGACACCCACACAAGCGCTTGGCAATGTCCGGGGGGAAGATGAGATGAAGCAGACTCACATTCTTCTCTCTTTCCTTGTCCACTGCCAAACTCGCCTCTTCTATCGTGTTCTTCAACTTGTCCATCCGCCGCTTCAGACCGTCCTGCAGCAATACAGATTTCGGGGTGAACTCCGGTTATGACGTTTTATTCAAAGTACATTTTCTTAACTATTTGTCGTGTGTTGAAAGAATTTGTCAGTTACCTACATTCAAATAATGCTGAATTAGTATTCATAAACCAATATATTTTGTTTGACATACTCTAGGAGGCGGCCGGATAGAGAGTAAAAAAGTAGCCAAAACTGCAAACAATGTTTTAACTGTTTACTACGTAAATACGGAATATTTTTCACTGGTAGCATAGAGCTGTTAAGGCTGCTGCACATTAACAGTTGCTTTTGTTAAACAATTAATTGTTAATTCAAGTTGAAAACAAACTGTCCAAAACGACATTATTGGAAAGTTTGTTTTCCAACTTGAATTAATTGTAAATTCCAATAAGAAGCTGTCTCCCGATGAATTAATTGTTGATTAGGACATTTACAACTTCATGTTCCCATAAGAACATAAAACTTAAATGAAGTACGAGTAATAAATGTTTTATTTGGCAAGGAAGTTTGATGTTATTGATTTATATGCTGCAACGTCAATGGGTCTATGCCTTTAGTAAACACTTTTCCCATTTTAGAACGTTAACCAATAAAACATTGAAAATGTTCCCATGTTTTATTTCTTATCCCTGAAATTCTCTATCCAACTAACTTCAAATTTTTTACAAACCGTTTGTTGAATTTTTAACTAGTTCAAAAGATCACTTGAACTGGTAGGTTAAACTCTTATATACTAAATTACTATATATGGTTGTGACCGCTCTACATGAGAATATTTTAAGGCAAAATATTTGGTGAAGGATGATTGCGATGGTGAACGTGAAAAAAATACTTAGAACCCGGAAGAAAAACAGCTTATTGGTATAATAAATGCATTAAATACATTATATATCTTGAGGACGGATCCATTCCTATACAATTTTCCATTGTCTCAGTTGTTGAAATGACCAATTGCCCGGAGATAAGTCAGTAAATACGACAAATCGACTGAAATCTCTCCGAAGTATGATGAAAATAGGAAGCCCTGTTTCTAATACATGTCGTCAACTCCAGTTTCCTAAACGCATTCAGTTGTGTCTATCTATTGTTATGATAGATGATATATAAGCGAGATAAATTTGGTCAAGTACGAAATTTAGAATAAAATTCTTAAATTTTACTCTCTAAACCCCTTAGACTTAAGGGGACTCTGAGAAACTCTTTAACAAATGGAACAGATTTTATTTAATTTGAAATATTTCAAGAAATCCTTAATATTCCGATATCATTATCGGGGCTCTAAGCTCTATATTTAGCGAGAAGAGTCCACGACGTTTTGAAATCTGCGATCTGAAGGCGGAATCAGATAGCAGATTCGATAAAAACGATAAAAATTTCTGCAATAATATTTTAAACCCTGAAATCCACAGATATTTATTTAAAAGCCCTGACAGCTTTCAGTCCCTATTCCAAAGTAAAAGAGCCCGCAGAAATAAAACAATTCCTGTACTAATTTAATCACTCGAGCGTTAACCGCCGCACAACTAAGTGACAAGTCAACTTTTCAACCTGTCACCAATTTACCTTTATTAACCGACCAACCCACCTTCTCCGAATGTTGTAATTATTTGATTTAGATTTACGTTTCACAATTGTGGTGATATACTTAGCGTTTTGGACATCTGAACTTTGGTAATGGGAGTTGCCAGAGGTGAGAGTAAATTTTAAAAAGTGAAACCGGTTACATAACATAATTGAAACAGGTACTAAAATATGAGTATTATCTAAAAACACGCTAGATAAATTAATCTAACTATGTCTTTGTAATTAAACTCATATTCAAAATAACGCGCAGTACAATGGAAATATTCATACAGAGTGTTTTTGAACTCCTATAAAGTATTTTATCGTGTTTATCTTGGGACGAAATAAAGCTCTAAACCCGTATTTAATTCGTCTAAAGCCTATTCAAATATAAATTTTGTAGTATCAACTTAAAATGTTCACACATCTGAATGCTTACAAGACAAACCTAAAAAAAATAACAAACACTGCCTAACGAATAGAAACAAAACAGTAGTTTTAACTTTTCAAACGGCCATAAAACGACATACATGTGTCACAGTATTTATTTAGTTATATATTTGTAGAAATTATGTTAACAATCACATTGAAACCGTTTGTCAAAATATAATCATAAACAATGAATATATGCGGGAAGTTGTGGCGAGAAATCGCGTATCGCTCGTTGAGACTAATGCGGTCTAACCATGTTTCGTGCCACAGTTTCCCGCATATATTCAGAGTTTATGAATAGATTCTGACAAATGTCGTGTCTTTGTATTGTTACGAAATTCCAAAGATCGTTTGTAATCTCTGTGATAAACGCCATCTTTGAGCTACATCCGACTAGTTTTAACAGTGTAACTAGTTTTAACAGTGTAACTAGTTTAAACAGCCATCACTTTTGTTTATTGACAGTTTCAACTGTTTTTTACAACTAAGTCATGTGGCTATTAATATGTTTAAAAAATGTCAAGTTCATATGTGAAGTCGTCTTTAAGCTCATAAATAAACATGGATACCATCACATTCTGGTATTTTAGGAAATAAAAAAGTTGACTACATTGCGAAAAATGCCAGTACCTTAAATCAAAAAATATACTCCGTCTTACTTTGACATTAAAGCTCTTTTAAAACAAAAGGCTAACAAACATTGGCAAGACTCATGGACTCTGACATCTAACTCCAAAGGTTCTAAATTATTTGCATTGAAAAATTGCATTTTCCTCCTTGATTCAGAAATATTTCCATAAGAAGAAATTTGATTACACTTTTATGTCGTTTGAGAATTGGCCATAATCTTTCCAATCAACATTTGTATAAAAATCAAAATTTTACCAAGTCCAACTTCTGAAAATAAACGCCATCTTTGAGCTGCATCCGACTAGTTTTAACAGTGTAACTAGTTTCAACAATGTACTTTGTTTTAACAGTAACTATTCAACAATGTAAATAAGTTTTAACAGTGTAACAGGCTCAAAACTGTAATCCGTTTTAACAAATGTAACCAGTTTCAACAGTGTAACCAGTTTAAACAAATATACCTAGTTGCTTGGCTGACAGTTTCAACTGTTTTTACCAACTTGGTCAGAGTGAATATTAATATTTCTTGAAATCATTGCACATCCTGTAATCCAGCTCATGGAGGTCAGGTTTTGGAGGATCCATAACACACACCTATTAAGTCAGTGCACAATGAATTGTGTTGACTTTGATGAAATGGAGATGACAATATTGGTGAAATGAGGTGAATTAGCTACAATTTAAAATGCAAATGGGCTTAAGCCACCGGATAAATACTGAAATAATGTCCAATAACTTATGAATTTTGTATTCTTTTATTTTAATTTAGATATTGTAGTTTGAGTGGCTAACTTGATTTTGAAATTACTATATATTTTATCAAAATAAATATTCATATTATGGGATATCAGGTTATGCAGTAAACTGCTGCCAGAGTAGTAAGGAGCCTTAATCAACAAATGTCTTTAGTTTTTGAATAAAGAAGTTTGGCAGTAAATTTGATCTCGTTGAGACTTGCTTAAAAGTTTTACGCCAGCCTGTATTGGCAAATCTCTCATATATAGTCTATGGATGTCTAGTATCTTTGGATAATATTCATAAAAAGTAGTCTACTAAATTACATTTTGAAACACAAAACAACATAGTTTCATAAATGTATTTTGACGTTAAGAAAGAATTTTAGATTTTTAAAATAATTCACACGATGTCCTTGACGTAATTTGCAATAACTGAATTTTGATTTTTGACAATAAATGCTCTTAACAAATTAAGTTTCAGTACTGCTACCCCAAAATATAACGTTAAGCCGTTGCCTGTATTTCCATTGGTCATTGGTGCTATTATTAATTTTATTATTAATTACTATAATGACCATTCTAAGGAAGAGTCGGTTTAATTTGAACAAGACTCACGCAAGTTTGTACACTCCTATAACGATTACCAAATCAACTATCCTTACCACATATTGTCTTAAAACCCTCATGAGTGGTCGGCATCTCAAATAGTAATATAAATAAACATAATACACAAAATGGTGGCTGTAACTATGAATAGATATGAACGAAATACGTGATATGTCCTGGCTCGATGTGAGTTTTGAAACACCCTGTATATATTGAAAACAACGCAATCAGCTGTTGGATAGAAGAGTTGTGTGCTCTGGTGAGCCGCGACTTGATTGACAGTCGTAAATGCCATTTCTCTTCATTAGCAAAGTTCCGTTCATTTAAACTTCAATAGAGTTTCCTCCGATTGAAATTAAATATCTTAAGTTGCTGAAGAGCCGTTTCATTTGACTAGGGAAAAGTAAGTAAAGCACCTTAAGCATTAACTAGAAGTTCTTGTAGTTCAATTTAAATGATGATTTTGATTCATAGTTTTATTAAACTTGACCAGAAAATGACACAAAAGGTTTTAGTGAATCATCCTGCCAAACGCTAGGATATGATTCATTAAATTGAAAACAAATAAAAACAAGTTTTGTGTCGGAAAATTCTTGTTTAGTTTCATTATTATTTTGAGCTACCAACCGTTTTAATTTCTCTCGTTGTAATATTATTGGCCCAATGGCCAATTTGAAATGTAAGGACTAAACGCTATTTGAGACCCGAACCACACTCAGAGGGATATCTGATAAATCTAGACGATGGTGGATTATGATGGGGTTATCAGATGATCTTGAAACTGAGCCACTCTCCTTAGACCTATATCATCCGCCAAGACCTAAGGGTGATTACAGGATTAACGGACTTCCGAACCACGCAGATTGTTGAGTTCTAACGATGTACATTGTTATTAACCCTATCTCCCGCTATTTAACCGATTCTCTGAAGTAATTAAACGTGAGTTTCAAAAAAGTTCAAGTATGGTTTTACATTAAAGAAAACAAAACACAAGATATCTAATCGAGTTAAACATCTCTGCTGGTTAAAAATGTCACTCCTGGTAAAGCCTCTGCAAGCAAACCGGTTTAGACCACTTTCCAAAAAGTTAAAACTTCTAGATTAAGTCACTAATTGTTAATGCCGTTGGCGTTGACAGTAAAAGGTGTATCTTTTTAATACATCTGATTTGAAATCCAATGGTACTAAAGTAGTCGATATTGGACATTAAATTACATAGTGTTCAGCAAAACGTATTTTTTTTTTTTAGCTTTAACACGCGTTCTTCTTCTTATATAAGTACCAAAACCTGAAACCAAAGGTCTGTACATATCTGGTTGAAGTCATGATTGAAGGGTTGGAGCAATGTATGCACTTAGGCAGAACTATAATAGGATCATTTCAGATACTTGCTTAGACCCAGAGTTCAACCAGACTTTTGCAGAGTAAATTATTAGTAATACCTTGCTAGATATTTAGTGGACAACAACTAACGGTTGCTTGTTGGTCCCCGGACACAAATCCATTGAATTTCTTTCCGCATTTTACTGTTAGATGTGTTGATGCTGATTCGTATTCAATAGTTACCAGAGTGGTTATCAACCACCCTGTATAAGTCTAGCTATAACTCAGTAAAGTTACCTGAGCTCTAGCCTGTTCTCCGACGAGGACGACGTCTCTAGTGGCATCATGCAGAGGGATGTCAGAGATGAACAGACCGCGTCCAGTCAGACTGTCCAGGCCGTTCAAGGAAGGGGAGCCCACGAACAGGATCGAGTCCGACTCAGGGCAGTAGACCATCTGTCCCTTCAGCTCAAGTCCCTGGACACATCAAAACTTGTTGTAGTTATTTAATTTCAAAGTGTTGGGCAACATGCTCGTTTTAGAATTTTTAAATAATAGATTCTTGACATTATCGTGTTTAAAAAAAGTATAGTTAGATTTTAATGGGAATATCAAAGTTCCCACGCGAGGCGTGTTACTTTAGAGGCTAAGGTATTTAATAAGTCACAGAAAATGCGTTGTCCAATTTAAATTTCATTCTTATCCTCAAGGATCAGTTCTTGCTAAATACAGGGTGTCCAGTAATTAGGGGATCGAACTTTACCAGGTGGTTTATCAGCTCATAATAAACAAAAATTTTCCTTTAACACATAGTCTATCTCGCTTAGTTTTCTGTCGTTCTGTGTTTTCACTAAATGATTTTTATCTCCCAGGTCAATTAAGTTATAAGCTAAAAAATGTGCACACTTGTTAGTATAATTAAAACCAATATTAAAAAAATAAATTTGAATAATTTCCACTTCCGGTTTAAAAATGGTGGCCATATTAAATTTTGTAAGCTTAATACCTCAAAGCCGTTAATCTTTATGGTAAATACGAGTGATAAGAATATGTGGAAAATGTAATTACAAACATTTAAGAAAGTTTGTTGTTCTGAGACAATTAATAACGGTAATTCTGAACGCACCTGTATTTACATGTTTTAAATGTAACAAAGGAGTGCTCAAAAAAACTTTACCATATGTTGTATTAAGTGTGGGAACAATGCTAAAAACGTATTCTGGAGGTCAGGATCGGTACTCATTTCATGGTCCCGGGCCTGGGTCTTACCATGCTGACGGCATTTCCTTTTCCAACGGAAACTCGGTAATAACCGTGTTTTCCTTAAAGTCCAATAAAACCTTGTGACAAATGAACAGATAAAGTAAATGGTTGCAAAACAAGTTCTAAAGGAGTTTCAAACATAGTGCAAAAGCGATCTCGAGAAAGTGGAGCTTTTGTTTTGATTGCAGGAGTGGAGGATTGCAAGATGTTTCTCAGTGTTTGTAGAAGGATAAACCCGAGTCGCGTCTCCGCATCTGTTGTTTGTTTACATCGGGAGAACACTTTCTGAACTGAGCGCGGATCTGTTACATACAAAGAGAGGTTTTTATAGTATAACCTATTCAATTTCTTCTAATACAACACATAAGCTTATTCAGAGAAACCTTTAACTGCTATTTTATGACAATGTTTCAATATGATAGATGTTTATTTATTTTGTAGTCACTAAAGTTATGGTACCCTAGAAAAGTTCACCGCTATATTACGGCCGTAATGTAGCGGTGAACGTAACCGTGACGGTAGACGCAACACAATATTTAAACAGATGAAGACAAAAACAACTTTTGACATGTTGTTTATTTTAGTTGCCCAATCTGATTTACGTAGGCTATGTAGTAATGGATAAGCTAGACTTTTGTTTACAAAACAATATGTGTCACCTGGCGAGAAAACCCTTAACTAGTTTTTACCGCCACTTTACGTTTCTAGGAAACCACTCTCATCTGATAACATTGAAAACAAAACTCACCGTCATATTACGGCCGTAATTTAGTGGTCGCCGCTTTCTAGGAAACCATAGCTTAACTCACTTTTGATTAATAGGTTGGAGTTTTTGTTGTTGTTGTGTATTATAGCCTAACCTTTAATTTGTGATAAGTTGAGTCGTTGTTAGTTATTGCAGTGTTCATTTCTGGCACTTTCTCGGATATAAATAAATCAATACTTACTTGTATTGATTTGGAAAAAGTATATTACTAGAAGAAGACAAAAGAAACGCAGAAGAACGCTTTGATACTGTAAATTCAGATAAGTTTATATACACGAAACTTCTCAGATATTAAAAGCAAACGGCTTTACTTAAAAAAAAAACAATGAATTATTATTTTCTCGAATACAAAACTGGGAATTGAGACACCGGTTTAAGTGTAAGCCAAATTGGAACTAAGAGTATGTAAGTTTACTAAACATCGAATTTAACTTGAACATTGCATATTATCACGTTAGCATACAAAGCGAGCTGCAGATCCACTAGACTCTAGCAGTTGGTTGACAGTTTAATCTGTTACACTGGGAAGATATGTTTTGCTTTCTGAAGAACGCAATTTCAAACTCTGGCAGAAACGTCAGCGTGTGTTCACTGATGTCAACGTCAGATCTTACGACTGATGCCTTCACTCAAAACAACGTCAGTCACATTACGTGATCGATACAAGAGTTAGAAGTGAGTCTGTTGACATACATGCTTCGGATAAACGGTTTTCATGTTTCATGAGTTCGGTTGATACATTATTGTTTTACGACTTGCTGAGGTTCTCATCCACTGAACATAAGTAGTCTTCCTGTTTGTATCCAGAACGATCTTGAGTACCAATCTCGTGCAGCTCAACCCGACATAAGGAGAGGGTTTTGTTCTATAGTGAGCCAATTGAAGCACGTTTTGTCTGGAGACAAACTAAAAAGTAAAGGTTATGCAGGAAACGTGACCATTTTGATAAGACAATATTAAGCTGCTGTTCATCAGTCTGAAGATTTGAAACTGTAACGAGAGGCCTAAATATCTGTGTAAACTGTTACTTTTGTAAACAAATTTGGGCATATTTATAAGCGGTAAAGGCTCTACATCTTTTGTTGTTATAAAATAATAGTACTCGTATTAAGGAAATTTCATCCAAATTTTAATACGTTTAAAAAAGAACTGAGTACGGTACTATTTTTTCCTTTAAGATTCCTATACGTGATTGAGGAGACCGCAATCTTTGAGGTTCCTCACCTCAACTTAATAGGAGGCGCCCGTGAGGAAGGCACGGGTTTTGAGGAACGTTTGAGAATACCGCTCTTAGGACTTCATTGCAGTTTTGATTATAAGGCTAACCATATTTAACAACCTTTACATTAAGCTTACCATTGTATATTTCTTTGTATTTTGCCAATAAGTATCTCTTGTGCAGATGTAGTCCTTGTTGCAAGACACAATGCCTAACGCCAAAGCCTTTTCATGTATAGCTTTCCATGTTTTAGTTTTGTCTTCTTTTGTAAGTTTTTCAGAAGAAGCACCAAATAAGGTGTCCTTGGCTTTTAAAATATACTTTAGAAACGTAAACTTCCCTTCTTTTTTCATTGACATGACTGTTTAATGGACTAGTAAACATCTTTCAACACCTCTTTCAATCAATTCCTAACTTTATTTCACTAATATAAATAAACAACAAAACCTGCTGACTTGTGAATTTTAATTTTTAAAAGTTAGAATAATTGTGACTATTTTAACAAGTGTTGCAAAGTCTTTGTGAAACACCTGTACTAGTTAAACTATAACTACAATTTACAAGTGTAGGTGAAATTGTGAACATGTAACTTATGTCTTTCATGAAACGGGCCTCAGTCTGCGATGTAGACAGTTTAATTTGTGTTTATTTTATTACTTAGAGGACTAACATTTTGTTTTGTTTTATTGGCTTATTACGTTAGTGGCTTATTACTTCTACATCCTAAGGATAAAGTGTGGAAAATTTGTTGCTTATTTTTAGTTACAAACATATATTGTAAAATTGTAAACAGAAAAAAAATTCAAGAAAATAAAGACATTCTTATTTTTATTTTCACACAACGTTCAAAACGCTTTCCTTTTGGTTGGCTGCCGGTTAAGACATAATTGAAAAAGGACAACCTGAGTGTTTCAACTAGAAATCGGTAAAATACTTTTTTTTAAATGGTAAATAAATAAATAAATAGTTTATTGCGGAAACATAAACATGTTATGCAATCGTCATATTTATTGGTTGAACAAAAATTTTCCTTGCATTCTGACATCGAGGTCCCATTCAAACATACATTTTGTTCATTCACTCTCTCATTCATTCGAATTGTTCCACTCTAGCCCTCCTATTGTACGTCGTTAGGTTCTGCAGTCTCCCAGTTATGTGCCATAAACTCGTCTGTACTGTAAAATGCCTTTGTGACCAATATTTGTTTTAGACGAGCTTTGAACGCCTTCGGCATTTGCGCACTTTTAATCGAATTTGGCAACCGGTTGACTAGTTGAACTCCTGCCTGAGAAGGCAAACGTTCATGAACTATCGTTCTGTGTCTCCCAGTTCGATAGTTCTCCCTGCCTCTTGTTTCATAAGAGTGAATGTCACTTCCTCTTATGGGGTCACATTTTGATTTGAAAAGAAGACAAGTTTGAAGAATGTAGAGGCAAGTCAACAATTTCAAATTTTGGAAAGTTGGCTGCACGACTCTCTTTTGAAGTTTTGCGATTGTCCGAACGGCTCTTTTTGGAGAAGGAAAGCTCTGGAAAATTGCGTTTTTGAACCCCACAACTCTAATCCGTAAGACAGGTGTGGGTAGATTTCCGTAATACGCCGTCATCAGTACCTGAATTGGGCAGTACTCGGATAGCTGCCTCAAAACATAAATGCCCGAGGCTAATTTTGAACAGACACTGTCTACATGACAATCCCAAGTCAACCCTCGATCAAGGTGTATTCCAAGGAATTTAGTCGAGTAGACTTCTTCGATCTCAGTATCGTCCAACATGACTGTTGGGCTTTCTGAGGTCGTTGGTCGCAAGCAAAACTGAATGTATGTTGATTTTGTTGGATTTGTTTTGAGGTTGAGCTCATTGAAATGTTGAATTAAACAGTTCAGCTCAACAAACGTCATGCGTTCAAGTTCTTTCACTGATGGTGCTTTGAAACAGAGAGTCGTGTCATCTGCGTACTGAACAAGTTGTCCTTTTGTACCGATGAGCCAACATCGTTGACGTAGACCAAAAGAGCAGTGGACTTAGAATGGAGCCTTGGGGGACCCCGTAACTTAGCCACTTCTCCTCTGATCGCGCGTCAGAAATTTGGACGAACTGTGTTCTATTACAGAGATACGATTTGATCCACTTGAGTGGCACTCCGCGTATCCCGTAATATTCTGAATTAAGGTAGCGTGATCAACACAATCGAAAGCTTTTGATAAGTCGAGAAATACACTGAGTGTAGGTTCCCGACTTTCAATCGCGTCTACTATCAGGTCAACTAGACACATCACTGCGTCTATTGTCGATTTTCCATTCCGGAATCCGAACTGGCCTTTGATAGTAGGTTGTGCATAAAAAGTTTGCAATTCGAATAAGGAAGGTCTTTTCGAAAATTTTGGTGAAGGCTGGAAGGATTGAAATCGGGCGGTAGTTTTGAGTTGAGGAGGGGTCGCCCTTTTTAAAAATTGGTGTGACTTTGGCATTTTTGAGAGAAGAGGGATCAGTTCCTGAGTGAAAAGAGAGATTAATCAGATGTTCAAGAGGCTTCAGCAAATGCTTGAAGCATTGTTTGATAAGCAACGTTGAAACGTGATCTGAATCGTTGGTTTTTTTGGAAGGCAAATCTCTTATCACTCTGGCAATTTCCTCTTCTGTGACCGGAGTCAGAGCCATAGAGGCTGTTGGACTCGGTATTGATGGGTAAGTGGGCATATTCTCGGCCTGACTAAGGCCTTGATCCCTTCCGACTGAGGAAAGAATTGAACTCGTCAGCGACTCTGTGTGGTTCGCTGACGTGTTCGCTTTGAATTTTCAGTTCGACCCTTTGGGTACGCAGATTTTATTGTTTATAATGGCCCATGCGGTTTTTGAAACGTTTTTGACGTGAGCCATGACGTTAGACACATCATAGGCTTTTGCCGCTTTGATGGTCTTTCTGTAAATCCACCTATAGTTTTGAAAAAGAATTTGAAGTCTAAATTTGCTGTTTGTTTGTTGATTTCGGAAAAAAACAATAATTTTTCTCTCGAAGTAAGGATACCTTTGGTAATCCATGTGCACCTTTGTACCTTCGGTTTTTGGTTTGTCCTTTTGAGGGGACAAATTTAGAAAGCTCCACTTTTCATGCGAAAGCAAGTAGTTGAGGAGCGCAATGTTTTCGGGCCTAGTGTTTCTGGTTGTTTTTGTGGTTGGTGGATCCCGTTTTGGTGGATGACCACTTATTATGATCTGTTGTCCATAGTGGTCTGAAATTGCCGTGTTGATCACGCTGACCTTTGCGTCTGTGATGTTGGTAACAACGTTGTCAATGGCTGTTGCTGAGTGGTTGGTGACCCTCGTTGGCGAGGTCACCGACCAAACAACAAACGACCTAAGCAAGTCGGCAAACCGTTTTGTCATGGGGTGGTTGACGTCAAGGACATCAATGTTAAAATCCCCATGACCGCGAAACGGCGACCCTTGTTGTTAGGTCAGACAACAGTTGTTCTAATTTAGAAAAGAAAATGTCTTCGTTCCCGTTAGAGATCTGTATAGTTGATGACTACGAGCTTTGTTTGTTGTGTTTGAGTTTTACCCCAGTAATTTCGAAATGTTTGTCTGTTGATTCAATGAGTCTGTCTGGGGTAAAGTGAAGGAAGTTTTTGACAAAAATTGCAACTCCTCCACCTTTGGCTTCAGAGCGGCAGTGAAAGGAGGCCAGCTCATAATTTTGAATTTTGAAATGTATTATGTTGCTGTTGTTAAAACCGTGTTCGGTTACAACTAGCAAGTCAGAATTGAGCTCCTCGCACATGAGAGCGAGCTCATCCCCCTTGTATGAACTCAAGTGAGATGAAGTCACGATATCCCCTTTGTTACGTTGTAGAAGTCGTGTATTTGAAAGTAAAAGATCCGCGGTTAAAGTTCAGCGGTACAAATTGGATGTAACCCGAATTTTGATTACTAAGATTTATGAAAACTTGGGAAGTAAGGACACTAAGCAAGAGTGCACGCTTAACGTAAAGTTAAACAGTTTTAGACATAGCTCCAAAATCAAATAGTTCGTTTCTTCATATTCCGCTCGCTGGAACCAATTAAAACTCTAATTGAAACTTAAGCTTTTCCAGTAACGGTGTAATTAACCTGAAGCCTTTCAATACCTTAGTTATCAATCACGGAGCTAAAACTTAAATAGAGCTCGTAGAGGTCGAAGATCTTGGACGTGATCCCTGGCTGCCATGACATCTTCTTCTTGCTGCAGTCTGGCGGAAAGTGACTGGCCAGAAAGCACACTCGCACCCGCACACACCAGTAGGCGCCAAATCACTCGGCCTCAGGTGTACCAACAGTGCCACAACTAATCGAACGGTTGAACTGTCTGAACACCGCTACCTATTCTAATCTTCATACATTACAGTTCAGGAATAAAGTGAAGCTATCTTGTTTTTGTAGAGTTCGGCGTGGGACTGATACTAAAGTCCGAGTCGAAGTCAAAATCATTGTTATACTCTATTATAAAATATTAACACATATACACCAATTTGTAGACATATAAGTATGGAATTCAAATAAAAATAACATAATACTAATATTGTTGTACTCAAATTTTGTCAAATTTACATAATATAATTTAACGTTTAGAACTATTTAATATAATTAATTATGCTCTAAATATTCCAGTGCTTGGTAACATAATTTTTGATTATCAGAAAATAATACCTGTTCTAACTATAGTTAAAAATAGAATTCTGGAGTAGTTAGAACTACTTTATTCGTGGGTGTGTTGAACAGTTAATTTTGGTAAATGCAAACAAGACGATCCCTGTACCGGAAATGAAAAAGAAAGGCAAAACTTTATCAAAGGACAACTAATTCTTGTATCGATCACGCGATGTGAATGAGTGAAGGTTCCAAGATGTTATTTACGAGGCGTGTTTATCCGCATCAGACGCAAGATCTGACGTTGACATCAGTGAACACACGCTGACATTTCTGCCAGAGTTTGAAATTGCGTTCTTCAGAAAGCAAAACATATCTTCCCAGTGTAACAGATTAAACTTCAACCAACTGTATGTTTACATGATAATATGCTATTTATTTATTTATTTTCAACGCCAAATGGCAATAATAAAAAACATCGTATATAAAAGTTTGGTACAGGTAGAGTATAATTTAGGTAGGCTCATTTGAAATACCAACAATAAATAGAATAATAGAACAATGGTTAGAATAACAATTAATGACTAAAAATGGCGTAACAATGATAAACTTTGGAATACTATACTGTGTTTTAATACAAGCCAAGTTTAGTAAATTATGCAGACAAGTTATTTTGTTAAACAAAAACTCTATTTTGAACTGTTGGGCGTTTTGTTTGAACGAGCTTAAATGAATTAATTCGAGTCTTACGCATGACTTTCCTTCTCAAACGTACTAGTTGTTTATGATTAAAAGCAGTTTTCATTCGCTCTGACTTTGTCCCTATTAGTTTAAATTTGCTGTGTTTTAATTTAATGTTGATGAATTTCGGGATGTTAATCACTACAAAAATACTACTTGTTTTAAATTTGTAATCGAATACAAATGAGTTTTCTAGCATTAATTTGAATAAAACTGTATTTCAATAACTTTATTATGACACTAACTAAATTGTGTTTCTACTAACAGACAAGTCAACCAGTTTGTGAACGATTTACCATTGTACAGTTGAATATTCAGTAGACGCAATTCAGCAACATTTTCATGTACGAGGCAAAACACTAGCAATTTGACTTTATGATTGCTTTATTCGTTTCCCATTTACTGTAATGCTTGAAAGTTCTTTTTTTTTGACATCTTAGTTCTTTTATTTGTGCTACCAAACAGCTCAATCAGTTACATTAAACATACAAGTTTAATATACTCAATCGATTTGTACTCAATTTACCATCGGGCCTTGCCAACATTCGATATGTTTGTTGCTTTAATTTGTGACATCGACCATTCCTAAAGGCATTAATTTTGAAGGTGAATATGGGATTAATGGTGAATTTGAAGAGTGTTTTTATAAATTATGAGGTATAGTCTTGTTAAAAACTGGGAGCAAAGGTTTCCTTGTTCATTGACAAAACAACAACTAATGGCATGGACCAACGGGTTAACGTGACTTCCGAACCACGGGGATTGGCCGTTGTGAAAAATTGTGACTGCTGCCCGAGTCGACTTAATGCGAATCACGCACCGAGTTGGATCCATCCGTATAAATTGTACATCATGCAAGAAGTAATGCTGCCACAGTTTGCTATCAACTGACTATAGTTTCAATGTATTGGCTTGTGACGAGAGAGAGAGAGAGAGAGAGAGATGAGAGAGAGTGATGGTTGGGGAGGAAGCGGGTGTCGGTGACACTGGTGTCAAAGGCTTTGTCACTGAACGTAGAACTGTCAGTGATATCACCTTCCTACCAGCTTTCATCCTGAGTATTTTATCATGTTGGTTACCAATTATTATTTAAGTCTAGGCTTTGTGGTTGATAACTAAGGTATTGAAAGGCCTCAAGTTAATTACACTGTTACTGGAAAAGTTAAGTTTCAATTAGAATTTTAATTAGTTCCAGTAAGAAGAGGATGAAGAAATGAACAATTAGGTTGCGAAGCTAGATCTAAAATGTTTGAACTGTATATTAACCGTACCTGATAACTAACTACTTGGTAGGTGTAACTTTCCAGTCACAGAATTTTTTTCAAAACAGGGTAACATCCAGTTTTAATATTTTCTGCTGTTCAAATACCCGAGCTTTAAATGCTACCAACGCAAAATAACATGTCTTCATCTCTCGTCGTTAAAAAGTCTACTCTATTCTTGAGCTGTTTACTATTTATAGTGCAAGTATTTATATTTTGATTTCGGTGAAAATCTTTACACATAAGTTGTAAATGTAGCAAATCATTTAATAAACGTAACAATATCATTGACATTTACTTAAACATAAAATATTTACCTTGAAACTTGAATAGAATAACCTTTTTGCAACAGCTTTGCAAAATTATACCAATTTCAATCGATATGTCATATGACCGCATTTAAAGAAAGTAACTGTTTTAGTCGTTACTTAAATATTTTAATTACAAAGGCATGTTGTGATATTTGTGATTTTTAAGATAATTAAAAATTAGTTCTACATTCAACATTGTTTTTTCTTTTATTCCGTCAAATGAATTTATCCTGTAATTACTGGTTTCCATAAATCCTGTGTTTTGTGCATAGATTTGTTCCTCCATAAGAAGTATCGTCAACCATTCTCACGATAAAACGCATGATACAAAATATACTTCGAAGCAAAGAGAGACAAAATTTAAATGCAAGTTATGTCAGTATTTCATATAATAAAACTGTACCTATTCCAACGCACCTGTGTATTTAAAAAAAAATACAGCAGTACCTTGAATATTTTTAATTTTAATCACCTTTGTTAAGTGATTTTAGAAATGTGGTCATGTTGCATTTTATTGGAAAAGTCGTAAACGTTTAAAGCAGTATTTGTAAAATAGTTCTGAGTTTACCGTGGTGTTAAAGGATGTTTCAAAACCCGGATCTTTTTGTACCATATGTTTTGAAATATCATCATATTCTTTACTTTTAGCCTCCCAAACGGTTCTCATTTTATCATTTGTTTTATCAAAATGCAGTTGCCATGAATTAAACTATGCATTAACTCTAGTGGGTTTTTGAAATCCCCAGATTTAAACTCAACGTTCAATTTAGGTACACGCTATACAGGGTGATTCAAAATAAGGCCAAATTTTGGGTGTCTCCTGCAAAAACAATGAAAAAAGTTCCTATAAACATGGGCTTTCTCGCCTCCGGTAGGCCGCCATTTTTGTATTTTTTGCTTAAAAATATATCTTCTCAGAACGGTGACCGATTGCATTCAAACTTCATGCGTTGTTTATGTGCCAAAGGTCGATTTAAGAAAAATAATATTTCATAAAACCTACAGAAACAAAATGGCGGTTGTTTATTTCAAATTAAAATACCATGATAATACAACAAAAGTTAGGAAGAATAAAAATAAATTTTTAATTTTATTATTAAGATACAAACTCATTTTTCCGAATTTAATAATAATAGTTTCGCTTTCTTTTTGCGTTCTTTTTACCAACTGGTACATTATTGCAATAAGGTGATTTCTAAAATAGGCCGCCCATTCCAAGGGTGGTTCCTTATAAAACATGAAAAAAAGTTCCTATAAACATGGTCCTAAAGTTCTTTTCAGCCCCGTGAAGAATAAAGATCAACTGGTATACCAGTTGTAATAGACGCAAAGAAGTATTTATAAAATTCGGAAAATGAGTTTAGACCTATAAAACTGCAATACAACTTTTTTATTCATATACTTTTTTGTATTATGCGCCATTATTTTCATGGTATTTTAATTTGAAAAATTTAAACAGCCGCCATTTGTTTTTATAAGGTTTTATGAAATAAATATTTTTCTTCAACTGCCCTGAGACAACATGTAAACACCATACCAAGTTTGAATGCAATCGGTCAAACCGTTCTGAGATATAAATTTGTAAAAATACAAATGGCGGCTACCGAGTAACGAAGAACTTAAGGACCCATATAGTTTATAGGAACTTTTTCATTGTTTTTATATAAAACCACCCCGAAATTTGCGCGCCCTATTTTGAATCACCCTGTATATAAATATGGGTTTCATGAGTTCTATCGGTATGTTTAAGTGGAAATTATTATTTTTAATTTTTTACACAAAGCGTTTTTCCATGATCGAGATTAAACGCTTAATTTAGTTCACTATGTATACTTTTAACATAACTCCTGTTTAGGTGGATATTTTAAAAGACTGTTACATGCATCATGGGTTTGAAAACCCATTTGTATTTATTATTGAAGAGTTTGTTTGAAAGTTTACATTGGACGGCTTGATCACAAAAGGCTGAGTATTTGTTAAGGAAGGAAGGGTCTGTCAAACACACCACTGACTACACAAAGCCTTTTGTCATATCAGAAAATCGAAGCTCTTTTCAAACTTGAAATCCTACCATCTGTGCTGAATGTTTATTATTGATTTGTAATACTAACATTCAATTAGTTTAAAGGTTTAATAGTACGTAGAAGTAGAAGTAAAGTAGCCAAAGTAGAATTGAAGTAGCTTATGTAGGTCAAAGTAGCAGAAGTAGAAGTAGAGGTGTACAAATAATTGTTTAGTGATGAACCCCTCGCTTACTTACCTTTAATCATTCATCTCCTTTTTTTGTCACACAATTTTTATTGTAAACGACAGTAAACGATTATTATTATTGTGTCGTGTTTTCAGATTGAGACTCTTAGAACTGCTAAGAGACATTTGGTGTGGGAAATTCTTTGACAAAAAGGTTACTTACTATTATTGAATTTAAAAACGCGGCCTTCCACACTCAGGTGTACACTGGTTCAATCTGATTAGTGTCATCCAATGTTTGAATATCATTTACACTGAATGTGCTAATGCCTGTGTGTGTCTCCAACAGATTCACAAAGTTTTCCATTTGATCTGAATCAATATACTGGCTAAAAATATTGTAACATTACGAGAAAATATTCAAAGGAAGACGCCACCATTTTATATTAAATAATTCAGATCTTCCAGGGAGTTTAACAAATTAAACGCGTTTAAAATCCTGATAAGGAAAACACCATTAACAATTATTATACCCTTCTGATAGGTTAACACCACGGATCGAGAAATTAAACTAATCAAATTACCAGCGCTGTAGAAGCAACTCTTACTGTCAGTAATGAAATCTAAAGATAGCTACTAAATCACCTTTTGTTTTAACCGTATGGTACCTTCGATTTTAAAACCAGTTGGTGGGCTTGTTCTAGATGTTCTAGCTTTAGCTTACTAAATTCATCTGATACTTTGCAATGCCTTTGAACTAAAAGTGTTGGTGAGACTGGTTTTTCATCTTTTTTATTAGCACAAGACCGGTGATTATTGATCTTTATATGTAAAGGTGTTGTGGTAAGCCCAACAAGTCCTTAGGACAGTTGTTCCAAGACAGTTTATAAATCACGTTATTGTTTAATATATATTATTACTTTACTTCATATATATATTAAAAACAAGTTTTCGTTCGACTTAAATAGGCCAAAAAAGTATGGTAAAAAACGTTATAATAATCGTTAATAGTAGTAACAATAGTACAGACACATAACTACTGTTTGATTTATATAGATACTTCAGTCTCTTACTTGAGCCAATGAAGGAGATCTATCGTTGAAGTCTCTGATGACGAGGAGGAAAGGAGTATTCGCTCGCTGCAGAATTCCTTTGAAACTAACTTCCAGTCCACGAGGCATTTGAACTCAAAGTACGTCTCTACTGAGAGTCCTAGGAAAGAACACCTTTCATTGGGGTTTTCCAGCTGGGTACTAAGTGAAGGTTGTAATTTTAATGGACGTTATCGGCCATCGAGCAAAAGGCTCAGTGGAGTACTTCAAATATTTTATGGAAGGTGACAAGGATATAGAATTTAGTAACTACCTTTATCCGCCACGTGACGACCGAAGACGCGCATGAACCCAGCACCGATCTGTACGAGTTGCAGTCGTCGGTCCAACACAAAGTGCCAAGGAAAGGCCTTGCAGAAACTAGCCACCCCACTCTTTAGATCTGCCGGTTGGTCTGACAGCGCTGCCTCTGTTTTGGTCTCACTCACCACGTCTAGGTCATCATCCTCCGAGTCAGCCAGGATCCTGATGTCATACCTAGAGGCATAGATCTGATCCATGATCTGACACAAATTGCTAAGGGAAGCCACTTTTAATCCTCAGGTCTGACAAGGCCAAACATTATCTAGTCCTCTATCTACCACCAGTCTAGTCATATCCACCTGGCCATCATCCTCCATGACTCCTACAGACAGCACGTGTTGGATATCTTGGTACATCATCCAACACATTTACAAATGACATTTAAATATTGTTATACCACGATGCTATTTACAGGAAATTCGGCTTGTACAGTCCTATTGGTGAACTTCAAGATTTATAATTATACTAACCTGTACAGTTTAGTGTCATGCCGGTCTGGCTCCAGATGGACTTGTATCTGAGTGCTGTACAGTTTGTGGGCCAGGGCACGAAGACAACCCACCATCAGGTGTGCAACGGGCGGCCGCTCCGTAGTCACAAGCAGCTCAATATTCCCGTCCTCCTCCACCGTGCATATGAACGTAGCTGCCTGCAACACAATCTAAGTGAAATATTGGAATGGTACGACGATACCAGTTTCTGTGTTTCTTTTTTATGACATTTCAAAGAAGTAAACTACATAGACCAACCAGGATCCTACTCGTACATACATAGATCTGGTCTATCATTTGACACGAAGTCTCAAGGAAATCCTTGGACACACTCGCAAATCGAATCCTAAGGCCTTCTGGCTGATATGACAGCGTTGCCTCTGCCTGCGTAAATATAACCAACTGTTGAAACAATTTATCCTTGTAACAAATCTGATCTACCAATGCTAACCTGTGTATCCTCCTTTTCACTGTGCAGGACATCCAGGACTCCGTCTAGCGTAGTGAGGAACTCCTGGAACGTGGCTCCCAGACTGCGGAACGCTTTCTCCATCATCCTCCTGTCACTGTCTGTGTGAATCAACTCTTCCCCCAGGAGAGACAAGAACTCGTGGCATTCCTCTGAGATAACATTTAGATTAATTATACATGTAGATAATTGCTTAGTCAACTAAAGTTGTAATTAGAGAAGAGCCAAACCTTGACCTTCCTTCCAAGGGCACCAGGGTAGCTCAACGGTTCTGGTCCTCGTTCCGCGATTTAACAAACTCCTCCCGGATGTTGGCTGGTGGTGCCATTATTGTGACTTTGAATAACGTATGAGTGTGAGTAGCTTTTTGTAAAAAGTGTAATAAGTGTTTTTAAGTGGCCTCAATAATTCAAGACTCCCTAGAAAATGCGACAAGTGTCGCAAAATGACCATCGAGATATAGTAAGTTAAAACATAATATTTTTACAGCAATGTTTTATTCGATTAGTTTTAAATAGATATAGATTAGAACATACTGAGCAACTCATTAAATAATATTTTTAGTTAAACGTATTTAAGGTATTAAGATAACTTTTGGTTAAAAGTGGAAACAATAACCAAATCAAAGAAGGACTAAGAGAAATCCGTAGAATGTTTGATGTCACTGTACCGAAACCTGATTTGACGCTTTTTCAAAAGGTTTTCTGGCTCCTAATATTTTTAACGATTTACCTGACTTATAAAAAGGCATGAAAACAAAACTGATGACAGTACAGAAGCTCTTATTTTCTACCAAAGATTAAAGAAGAAAATATTTTGTCCAAGCAAAATTACCACATATATCTACTCAAAATGTGTTGCGTTTTAATTCCGTCTTTGTTATCATTGCGTGAACACCAATAAATTTTCTGGCTGACCACGCAGCCACAACTCCTGCCCGTAATCTCTTTTAATACAAGTCCCAAAAAGTTCACGACCTCGGCAATACTTTTCCTTCTTCCCAAAATTAGATAGTTTACTAAGTTTATTTTCTTCTTCACAAAAAGATGAATTACTTCCAGTGTTTATTTCTTCGCTAGTATTAGGTTTGTTGTGTTACTCGTATCCTCTGTTAAATTTATATTTATAAGTGTAAAACAGAAACAATAAACGATATCCATTCAATTCATTCAGTTTTACCCCCCCTATCACTCCACCCACAAGGTCTTACAGGATGTAGATTGTAGAGTATTTTGTTTGCTAAGTACTTTTCTCCTGTGTGATAAGGTATTTATATTTAATAATAATCAAAGGCCTTGAAACTGTATTAATTTATTAATGACCCATGTCATCTTATAACATCTTTCCCATAGTAAGAATATAATTTTGACAAATACTATACAAAATACCACAATTTTGATATTGTTTAGTAAATAGTTATTGCATACTTGTAGTGATTGAGTACTCAAGTGTTGTCGGTGGCGAAAAACATTTGCGGTTGTAAAAAGTATTATTGGACCTAAATTTAGACAGCTTTTGCACAGGAAAAGTACCTCTGGCAATTTTATTTAGAATCACTGTAAATTAATTTTTTCTGTACAGATTCCCAATGAGTCACCTATTGTGAATTTCCCCGGTTCTTTGCGTGGACTAAAATTATACTAACGCTATTCGGCACTGATAGCCAGTTAATTGGACCCAACTTTCATTAACTCGACTTAATTAGTTTTTAACGCTATGTTTTACTGTAACTTTTTATAGCCTGTGTACTTAAATGATTTTGGCAATATTCTGAGAGTCCTTAAACTGAGGTCACAAAAACAATCATCTGGACTATTAAAATCATATTTTTTTAGGAATCGTGGTAATATGATTTTAGATTATATTTTGAAGAAAATACAAACAGGCCAATAATAGTGATTTATTTACCACTAGCGCTTTCGACAGTCATGCTGCCATCTTGGTTAGGCGAAAGGTACATGCAATAAAATTATTAATTTCGAATCCATATTGATAAAGATTTATCTTGGAGCTCTCAGGTCGAGAGTGTGTGCACTAAAATTGCATCTGGAATTTTTTTCTTCAAAACTTATCCGATTATTGTAAAATTATTATTTTGAGGAACTGCTTATTTTGGCATTCATCCTCATTTAAATTATGGCATTGCTTTTATGGGGAGCATGCTCTAAACAGAGTTTATGCGCCTTTTATACTTCAGAAAAAGGCTGTATAAATCGTATCAAAACAAGATTTCGAGAACCTTGTAGGGAAATTTTCAAAACACTTAACATATTAACACCACCTTGTGGCTTAACATTTGAAGCAGTTTTACTTTTTGTATGACTAAATGTAATTTAGAAACTGAGCTAACATGTACATAATACAAGGTATTCTAATGTATTGAGAAATAATTATCACAGGCTTCGGGCTTATGACCAACTCCCTGTCAAGCTGGAGTTAAATTATATAACAAACTACCTAAAAACATAAAAACTGAACCTAATTTGAGTATTTTCAAACGAAAATTAAAATCATATTTAATTTATTTCAAACGTAATATAATTACAACTTACAATATTAAACCTCAATTTGACCTGTCCCGGTACCATAGGTTTTATCTCATTTTTATAATTTGTTATGTTAATTATTAGTTATAGTTGTTTGTTTGTTGATATATATATATATAGTCAACACAATTGTTTTTGTAAATTGACTAATAAATTGCTATTGTTATTGTTAAATATAATCTACCATTGCCAATAATCTCCTGTTCAAGAATTCAATATGATTTTAACTTAGAACCAAGAATTGCTCGAGTTAAAGTTTCTCGTACAAGATGTGTTGTTTCATGCATGATGTGGCATTACCTTGTGAGAAGGAGAGCGCGTCTGCGATGTCTTCTAAGTAACGATATTGAGGACACGACACATCCTGGGGCAAGTGACTCCTGAAACACGTTCAAACTTCTTAACACCATCCTCACTGCAGCATCCCCCTCCTTCACCTCCCTTACGTGTACCACACCTGGTGTTCAACACATTCACTAAACAAAGATGATACAGCATTTTATGTTAGAAATAGCGATGTTAGAGACCCCTTATAAGTTATGAGTGTTGGAAAAAGATAGAAGAGAAAATAATTTAAGACTAATATAAGAAGAAAATATAAGACTGCGACTCGTGGCGTGGTCCTGTAATCCAGCTTCATGGATGTCAGGTTTTGAGGATGATATAGGTCTAAAGCGGCTCAGATAGTCTCAGTGATCATCTGATGATACCCGCATCAACTCCACCATCGTTTAGAAATATCAGACCATCACCTGCGTGGTTCGGAAGTCACGTTAACCCGTTGGTCCTTGTGTTCCATTGGTCATTGGGCTATTAATGTACCCATTCTAAGGAAGAGTCGGCCTTAGTTTGTAACAAGACTACACCTCATAACTCATTACTACCACTCATCACACTCATCCTTCACCACATATTTGCCTTGAAATACCCTCATGAGAGTGGTCGGCATCTCAAATAGTGATTTAGTGATATCACAGAAACTGGGTGGATACAGTGGTGACCGGACCATGTTGTTAGATAACACCGCATTGATTTGCGATACAGTGGAACCACAGTGTTGTCAGCGGTGAGGCTAGACTATGTCATTCACTGGAAACAGAATAACTGATACTCAGTTGTGTTTGTGGCTTGCAGTGATCACACGACGCGTACATATTCTAGGTGACCTCAAACCTCGCATAACAGAGGAACAATTCGCACACAACGTATGTTTGAAAGAGTTCTCAATGTTTGAGTGAATGGATTTTAGTTACATATTCTAACTGACGATTGCCATTGTGAAAATGTTTATGCAATAAACCATTTGATCAATGATTTGCCTGGTAGAAGGTTTGTTTTGAACCTTTATAATGGAGGTTTTCGATGCATTTTGCAGGTTTGGGTATGAACACCTCCAGAGTAAAAGGAAACATATTGTGTTTGACCTCTGTTCGTATTTTTGTCAAATTTTCACGATGATCTTCTTCTTGAGATATTGTCACTTGGTAAAATAATTAAAACACTAGGCCAATATAAACACATTATATATTTATTCACATACAATTTTTTTATTTTGGCTAGTGTTAAGGCTGTTTTTCAATTTGCTAGTAATGTTCTTTTTGTAAAAATCTGGATTAAGTCGTTAACCAGCAAAATTAGTGTCTAGAAAAAGTTGGAAGAAAGGGCGTGTCACCCAAAAATGAAGTTAAATAATATAAAAATATATATGATCCGATTTTAGTTAAAATATGACTAGTATATACATTGATGGAACTGTTACTAAAGTGTCCCATACACGTTCAGTTTTAACTGATTAGTTAAAACTGTTTAGTATCCGCCTGTGGCAATAGATCGGCCGAATGCCAAAGCGAGGCTGTGAACGGAGGCAATAAAGTAACAAGTTCGAAAGTAAACTTGATTAACTTCATGCAAACGGCACTTAAACGCTTAAGCTGCGCGTGTTGGCCTGGTTTAATTTTACCATCACAGTAGCCCTTTTATGAATATCCATACAACGTTTTAAATATATCTTTAATTGATTGATAATTTTTTTAATAAGTCTTCATCTCTACTCTCTCTGTATACCACATCCATTGTCATTTGAACGCCACTTGTTCTTTCTTGCTGGTTGGATTGTATTGTAGGTGTATACAGTCTTTATTGCAGAAAAGCCAATTTTTAAGTAAAATGCCCTTCAAAATACGGTTCCATCGTGAATTAATCCAAGTTAAAGGAATTCGCTACACGATATTGCTAAGTGCTCCGCGTTGGCTGTATTTTCATTCTACTTTATAATGACCAACAACGTAAGCTCGCCCTTTATTGAAATATCATAACCATTGTACAGTAGTTTCCAATTTTCCTACTGTAGAAACATTAGGTCGTTGTAAATGTTTTACTCGAGAGAAGGAAGGATCGGTTTAACCTGTAAAATGTGGAAGCAGGTTTGCGCTCTCTAGAGACAAGGGATGGAGCTCTTAGCTCTTGTTCGTTGTCTTATACCTCGCCGTTGACAAAACATGTTTACATCAAGGTACCCTTAGTGTTCGTGCCGTTAGAATATCTTGTGAGAAGTACAGGGTTATTACAAACGATGTTCCTGATTTTGATTATAAATATTACTGGGTAAATTTGCTTTTAGACCATTTTAATTGGTACCACTGTAAAGAAAAACTCATCAAGTTTTATTTATAATCGTGCAACCAATTTTTAGAACCAGGTTTAATGAAGATCCTCCTAGTAACCAATCTAATCGCAAGTAGTAATTAAATTTTAAAACGAATTGCCGCATTTGTAAAAAAATTGTACTTAAGCTCATCATTTGTGCTTGGGGCATGAATCGGGGAGGTCCGAATGATGACGTACTCTTGACTGGCCACCAATATCTTCGGATAACACTCCCCTTTATTTTTTTTGAGGATACATCAAAAAAAGGTGTACACACACCACCATTACCATTAATAAATACGAGATCCAGCAACATATTATAAATAACAAACAAACAAAGTGTCACATGAAGAACTTTTAAATAAAATTAAACAAAACTAAGAAGAATGGCAAAATTTTAAAAAACTAAACAAAACAAGAAACAGATTGTATAATGCACATGTTTGAAATACTCTTAAAGAGATCACTCCTCAAGATCTTGCATAAGTTGATTTTTAATTTTCTTCCCAAACCTAACACAATCATCTATTGTTCTGATATCAATTTCAAGGTTGTTCCATAATCTACACGCAGTGACAATAAATGATTTATTATATGAATACGTTTACATTATCAATTATATGTGGTGGGACCGATAATAGTGAAGCTCCATGCCGAGTATTACGATGTATTTGATTATTAGTGTTAACAAATTGAAATCTTTCAAATAAGTAGGCTGGAACTTTCAAAGTAAGAATTTTATGCAAAAGACAAATTATGTGATTCTCAACTCTTTTAACTTAAATACCGATAGATTGTTAAAGTATGGTGTTACGTGTTCATCATAATTTAAATTAAATATAAATCTAACACAACAATTTTGAGCACGTTGCAGTTTATCTGAGAGCTCTACAGTCATATCATTGATGACGACACCACAATAGTTAAAGTGAGGTAGTACAAGTGTCTTAACAAGCATAATCTTTACTGTGGGCAGACAAGTTGATACTCGTTTGATACTGTGTATGCTAGCAAACACCTTATTGCATATGGCTGTAACCTGATCATTCCAAGTGAGTGTTTTGTTGATAATCAATCCAAGGTTTTTGACTTGATCACTGTAATCTAGATCAATATTATTAAGTTTCAATTTAGGTAACAAGTTAAAGTTTATATTTGCTAAAATTGAATTTGCCATTAGATGACTTGTGTTTTATTTTCATTAAGTTTTAAGCCATGCTGGTAAGCCCATCTGGTCACCGTATCAATATCTGAATTCATTAAATTTACTGCAGTAGCAATATCTTTAAAAATAAATGTCTATAGATTTGTAAATCATCAGCGTACAAGTGAAAATGGCAAAATCTTATCTTGTTGGTTATGTCATCTACAGTGAAAATAACAGTGGTCCTAAAACAGAACCTTGTGGAACACCACAGGTTGAAAACGTACTTGGTTTGAAGCAAACGGCGTACTAAGGTCTTAAATACTAAGAGGTATAAATAGATTTCCCACTTTAGCTCCTACGGTTTGAACTTTAGACAAAGTAACTCATCACAGAAACTGGGTGGATACAGCGAGTGACCGGACCATGTTGTTAGATAACACCGCATTGATTTGCGATACAGTGGAACCACAGTGTTGTCAGCGGTGAGGCTAGACTATGTCATTCACTGGAAACAGAATAACTGATACTCAGTTGTGTTTGTGGCTTGCAGTGATCACACGACGCGTACATATTCTAGGTGACCTCAAACCTCGCATAACAGAGGAACAATTCGCACACAACGTATGTTTGAAAGAGTTCTCAATGTTTGAGTGAATGGATTTTAGTTACATATTCTAACTGACGATTGCCATTGTGAAAATGTTTATGCAATAAACCATTGATTTGATCAATGATTTGCCTGGTAGAAGGTTTGTTTTGAACCTTTATAATGGAGGTTTTCGATGCATTTTGCAGGTTTAGGCTTCTGAACACCTCCAGAGTAAAGGGCAAAACTATGTGTTTGACCACTGTACAAGTCGTATCTTTGTCAAAGTTTCACGAAATTTGCTACAGATCATCCTTTTGTAAATATCTGGGTTAAGTTTGTTAACAGTCAAAATCGATCTTTCGAAAATGTGCTCTTTGAGAGAAGGGGCATGGCCCCTAAAATGAGGCTTTATAATAGAAAAAATGTTTAATGATCTGATGTCAGTAAAACTTGGTATAAACATTTATGACACCGTTACTAACATTGGTTAAAATGTAATTTCACCGCCACGTTGAGTCGGGCGTTTTGGATTTGTTTAAGTTCACATTAAGTTTAACTGAAGTTGGGTCAAAAGTAAGTTTTTATCTCACCACGTTTCCAGTGTAATTTATCCACAGTTAAAGGAAATTCGCCACACGATAATGCTATGCTCCATGTTGGTTATGTTTTCATTCTTACTCTTATAACACAACAACGTATGCTTGCCCTTTATGAAAATATCGTGACCATTGCAAGCAATGAAATGAATGAAGGAGTGAGAATGAAACGAATGAAATGAATGACGTCTTTATTCGTGGCGAAGTTAGGACTTAAAGTCCTCTCTTCCACTTAACCACATACTACAGTAGTTTCCAAGAATTTTCTACTGTAGAGAAAAACATTAGGTCGTTGTAAATGTTTTACTCGAGAGAAGGAAGGATCGGTTTAACCTGTAAAATGTGGAAGCAGGTTTGCGCTCTCTAGAGACAAGGGATGGAGCTCTTAGCTCTTGTTCGTTGTCTTATACCTCGCCGTTGACAAAACATGTTTACATCAAGGGAAATCTACCCTTAGTGTTCGTGCCGTTAGAATATCTTGTGAGAAGTACAGGGTTATTACAAACGATGTTCCTGATTTTGATTATAAATATTACTGGGTAAATTTGCTTTTAGACCATTTTAATTGGTACCACTGTAAAGAAAAACTCATCAAGTTTTATTTATAATCGTGCAACCAATTTTTAGAACCAGGTTTAATGAAGATCCTCCTAGTAACCAATCTAATCGCAAGTAGTAATTAAATTTTAAAACGAATTGCCGCATTTGTAAAAAATTGTACTTAAGCTCATCATTTGTGCTTGGGGCATGAATCGGGCGTGGAGGTCCGAATGATGACGTACTCTTGGACTGGCCACCAATATCTTCGGATAACACTCCCCTTTATTTTTTCTTTTGAGGATACATCAAAAATAAGGTGTACACACCACCATTACCATTAATAAATACGAGATCCAGCAACAGATTACCAATGCCGTCGTAACAATGTATCAATATACTCTTATCAACTTATGGCAAGAGCTTGATTATAGGATTGAAATCTGTTGTAGCACAAGGGATACTCGTATCAAAAATTTATAGTTGAAACTGTTTGAGTTTTTCTTAAAATGTAACCATTTTGTTAATTTGTATAACATATAAAACTACATTTTATATACACTAGAAATCGTGAACATCATTTGTAATAACCCTGTATTCTACATAGATAGCGTTAGATTGATAGACAGCCTATCAACAAATGTAAAAACACTTTAATTGAATGTAGCTATTTGCAAATAAAACCTGTATATTTGGAAGCTACACCAATATTGATAATTCAAGACATGTCTTATTAAACAATATAATGAATATTGTTTTTTATTTAATTGAGTTTAACTATAATTCTATATTATTTTAAACTGGGCTTGAACGTTTCGCCGAACAGTCTGGACGCTAGCAAGTCACTACTCCAACGAGTTTACAAGTGACCTGTGTAAAAGCTATTTAGGCGAGTGTAGAAGATTCAAAACAAGATTCAAACCGTAAAGATAGGTATAATGAGAAAAGTTACGGGTTTGCATCTAAAGGGTTTAGTTGGGAAAATTCCAACTAGGAGGGTTTAGTTTGGGTAAAGAATAGTTTTGCAAAATGAAAAGGTACTTTCTCTCTGGAAATCATATAATCGTTCAGATTCCAAAAAACTGTTTTAAACTCTCAGTTAGCAATATTGGTCTTTCGAGAGAAATATTCTTATTTTTAATTAAAAAAATTAAGGTAGACGTTTCTCTGCCCTCAAAGATGCCTATTTCCTATCGAGAATCATTAGATAGATGTAGTTCTAAGATATTAAAACAATATCAGTTGAAATACTTGAGACGGATTCAAAAATATTCCTAAAAAAGTATTGTCAGTGATCTAAGTTTGTGGATAATATAGTCCCATTTAAATAACATAGTATACTGGGATACCATGCTGCTAACTGTCAGTGAAACAGATTATACTATACATGTTTGTTTTCAACAGGAAACAACGTGATATTTTTTTACAATCGAGCAGAACTACACAAATAATACAAGATAGAGAAGGAACAAGATGAAGATTAATGGAACTTCCCCCTTCCAAATCATTAGTGGCTTTCTCATTGTCTCCGCCTCGCTTGTTAGTGGAACAGAAATGTTCCTTCTTGTAGTGTAGAACATGCTTATACTGAGGATACAGAAAGTTTTATATAAACGTCTTTATATCTAATCTCCTTTAAAACAGAACTTTAAATATCTAATTTGCGATTTATTATTAAACAACTAGTTTTTGCTAATTTAGTTAGAATTGGTTGCTTCATTTTAAACTCGGGCCTAAAGTTGGCCTAATCAAAACAAACCCATAAGTTAACATGGACTAAGCAAAGATTTTATTCAAAATATCAGCGTTGGGAGAAAATCTGATAAAATAAACTTTATAGGTGCAAACTTGATGGATAATTTATTTCCGAAAATACTAGAGAACTCACTAAGTCCATGCATTGCAAATTTATTTAAACAAACAATTAAGTAAAAAAATTACTTTGACACTACTTTGCCGAGATAAACATGTTACACATAAATTTAACTTGGTATACCTCATGTGGGTAACAGTTAAGACTCTAAGAAGGGTTTAAATATTCAAAACAACACTGAAAGAAAAGAGGGACTTTTGTTTAAAAAGTGTTCACAAGAAAAGTTAACTTACTGGAATTCTTGTGGGTACGAAACAAAGATATCTTAATGTAGCAAAAAGAAAAAACTTCAAACAAGACGAATGATTGGTTTGCATGATTTAATCGCTAAACGTAAGCATTAGCTAGAAATGTCCATCGATGATACAACGACAATCAAATGTAGCTGATTTGACTGTGAGGATTATGGTTCAAGTTTGCTAACGATGTTGCCTTACTTGTAACTTTCACATGATAACAGATGCTGAGGCAGCTGCAGGAGGGGGTGAGGAGGAAGGGGTTGTGCTGATGAGGGTGAGATTGCTGAGTCAGGCGGATGGAGGAGGGTTAATGATCAGTGAAACACGTCACAAACTCACTTACTCAATGCTGTCCTTGTCACTTTCACATGATACAGATGCTGAGGCAGCTACAGGAGGGGGTGAGGAGGAAGGGGTTGTGCTGATGAGGGTGAGATTGCTGAGTCAGGCAGATGGAGGAGGGTTAATGATCAGTGAAACACGTCACAAACTCACTTACTCAATGCTGTCCTTGTCACTTTCACATGATACAGATGCTGAGGCAGCTGCAGGAGGGGTGAGGAGAGGGGTTGTGCTGATGAGGGTGAGATTGCTGAGTCAGGCGGATGGAGGAGGGTTAATGATCAGTGAAACACGTCACAAACTCACTTACTCAATGCTGTCCTTGTCACTTTCACATGATACAGATGCTGAGGCAGCTACAGGAGGGGGTGAGGAGGAAGGGGTTGTGCTGATGAGGGTGAGATTGCTGAGTCAGGCGGATGGAGGAGGGTTAATGATCAGTGAAACACGTCACAAACTCACTTACTCAATGCTGTCCTTGTCACTTTCACATGATACAGATGCTGAGGCAGCTACAGGAGGGGGTGAGGAGGAAGGGGTTGTGCTGATGAGGGTGAGATTGCTGAGTCAGGCGGATGGAGGAGGGTTAATGATCAGTGAAACACGTCACAAACTCACTTACTCAATGCTGTCCTTGTCACTTTCACATGATACAGATGCTGAGGCAGCTGCAAGGGGTGAGGAGGAAGGGGTTGTGCTGATGAGGTGAGATTGCTGAGTCAGGCGGATGGAGGAGGGTTAATGATCAGTGAAACACGTCACAAACTCACTTACTCAATGCTGTCCTTGTCACTTTCACATGATACAGATGCTGAGGCAGCTGCAGGAGGGGTGAGGAGGAAGGGGTTGTGCTGATGAGGGAGATTGCTGAGTCAGGCGGATGGAGGAGGGTTAATGATCAGTGAAACACGTCACAAACTCACTTACTCAATGCTGTCCTTGTCACTTTCACATGATACAGATGCTGAGGCAGCTACAGGAGGGGGTGAGGAGGAAGGGGTTGTGCTGATGAGGGTGAGATTGCTGAGTCAGGCAGATGGAGGAGGGTTAATGATCAGTGAAACACGTCACAAACTCACTTACTCAATGCTGTCCTTGTCACTTTCACATGATAACAGATGCTGAGGCAGCTGCAGGAGGGGTGAGGAGGAAGCTGACAGGGTGTGAGATTGCTGAGTCAGGCGGATGGAGGAGGGTTAATGATCAGTGAAACACGTCACAAACTCACTTACTCAATGCTGTCCTTGTCACTTTCACTCAGCACAAGAAATTTAGATATCGCTATGTCAACTCTTTTTGCCATTAATCAACACGATCATTCTCGAATCACGAGTTTATTTATGTTCCTTCTTGTTGCTTATAAGAACAACACCATCAGCAATAAGAAAGTAAACGACAAGAAAGGGAGTTGTTGGGTCACTAATAACTTTATCCTGAAATAATTGTTACTTGTTAATACTTAAGTTATTGAATACACAATATTGTGAATACACAAGTTATTGCCGTCAAAGTACAATAAAAGGAACTATTACATGTGCTATTGGATTATATTGATAGTTTTGTTGAAAAAAAGGGTCTTATAAAAATAAAACAGTGAAAATAATGTAACAATAAAAAGGAAATAGCTGGGTAATTTTATAGGTAATACATGATATGTGAAAATTATTTGTAATGTTTGTTCATGTGGCTACATGGCGTGTTAAAAGTATGGATACTATCTGTTAAATTTTGAGTAGATAAAGATAGAAAAATGAAACTCAAGGTACATTTATAGGAAGGTTTTAGTCACTGTTTCAACTTTGTTAATTTCCTTAAAAAGGTATTATTGAAAGCAGCTTAACATTTTTAATGGTTATACTCATTGAGTGATACCTCATTTTAAAAGTATTTCTTAAAGAAACAGAACAGTGGAAACTAGAGCTTAACTAAAAATAAGTAAATAGCTGTTCAATTTCAGGTATCCCGAGTTTCATTTTCCTATCTTTATCCATATAAAATTTAACAGGAGTATCAATACTTTTAACTCACTCTGTATATTTTTGTTATAGATGAATTTGCGATGAATGAGAGTTGAGAGTGTTTATTAGACTTGCATGTATGAGTAGGATCTAGATGAAGTGTGAATGTTGAAATCATTTAACTCAATTAGCCAACCTGACGTTTGCCATGCATGTAACATGTTCTGCAAATAAAATATTCTGTTTCTGGAACTGGCAAATTGAGCAAATTATCAAAACGTTGTCATTCTTAATGTGAAGCATGAAGCAGGGATGTATATAACCACGACTGGGACTCGTGGCGTGGTCCTGTAACCCAGCTTCATGGAGGTCAGGTTTTGAGGATGATATAGGTCTAAAGCGGCTCAGATAGTCTCAGTGATCATCTGATGATACCCGCATCAACTCCCACCATCGTTTAGACATATCAGACCATCACCAGCGTGGCTCGGAAGTCACGTTAACCCGTTGTTCCTTGTGTTTCCATTGGTCATTGGGCTGTTAATTAATGAACCATTCTAAGGAAGAGTCGGCCTTAGTTTGTAACAAGACTACACCTCATAACTCATTACTACAGCTCATCACACTCATCCTTCACCACATATTTGCTTTAAAATACCCTCATGAGAGTGGTCGGCATCTCAAATAGGGAAAATGGACTTTGTATCACTCCGTGCAACAATAATGCTCAACTAATCTGGTGTTCATGACACGTGAAACAGAAACCAGGCCGACACGCAGCTAAGCGCTAAAGCGCCGCTGTTATGGGTGAATCGAACTTCCTTTGCAATTAGCTACTCTAATTCGCTCCGCTCAAAGCCTTGCTTCGGCCTTCGGCCTCAGACTTACGTTTTCTTTAACTACAAATTTTATTGTATATCTTGAAGCGATAACACAATTAAATATCATTGAAGTATGACTATTAGTTTTGTTGTTATAGCGAAAAATGAGCTTCTTGGCCGCCATTTTGAAACGACCCAATGGATTTCTATAATCTTTACTATATTGATTAATACAGGCTAAATAAACATTTACTTCAAATTTCATCAAAATCGAATGCAATTTAGTGTTTTTAAAGCATTAAAACCTTTTTAGTAAACTCCCTCCACAAAAAGAAGCTTGCCGTGGTCAGATTTTTTTGGCTAACGAACTTAACTGAGATATTTACAAAAGAAACATTTCTACCAAGTTTCATAAAATTGGACAAAAATTACACACACATACAATACTTATATACATAAGTGTAAAGAAATACTCAAAACGTGTTCTGGGGGTCAGGATCGGTGCTCATTTAACGATCTCGGGTCTGGGTCTTACCATGAGGACGGCATGAAAATCTCATTTTCCAAAGAAATTTCGATAATAGGTCACTTTGTAAATGCACTCTTACATAAATTACTGTTTCCCAACACTCATATCGCTTAGTCAAACACCATGTGTTAACTTATAGGTACTACACGGACAGTGTGGCTGTTGTCAAGGGACCGGACTGTAGCTGTTGATGCTCAGATCTAGATTATTGATTGCTCGTCTCTGCCCATTTCATCTTAATTATCCTCTCCGGCTGACAAATATCCAATCCGATATCTCAAAGCCAAGTCTGACATTTCTTTAGAAGTGTATTCTTTTACTTTACGAGTAATTTCTCAGGAAATACACAAGGGAAAGAAGGCAGCCTTTTTCACAGAGAAGTTCGTTTTTCTTTTTGTTTCCGTACGCCGCGTTATAATGTACAAAGGAATCATTAATTGAGCAGATTTTCTTTGCGCGGATTTTATTGGGATTATTGCTAATGGTTCCAGCGTTGGCATGGTATTGTTTTTTAAGGACTACACGTGGTGTATTGGCTCTCGCATTGAGAAAATTTGCCAACTTTTGTGTAGGTAATTTATACAAATCGGAAGGCTTACAATATCATGGACATTACAAATGCTGTGTAAACCCTAACATGTTAAATTGCTCTATACCCTTAATTGTGTTTTAAAAAATTTCAAGATGAACGTTCCTGTAAGAAAATAGGGGTCTACTATTTGCAAACCTACTAAACTGGGTGAATTCGCCATTAAAATATTGTTGTTCTCAACAAAAACTACATGGTATAACTATTATTACCAATTGTATGCACTTATATTTGATTGGTTCATGCATTTGGGAACGCTGCAGTAAGATTGATTAATTTATTGATTTTAAATTAGATTTGAACGTTTTAAGTTGTTGTGCGAGTATAAAACTACAGTTTTAGTCGCGAGTTGTGCGAGTACAGAGTTATTAAAAAAGAATGTCATACTTTCATTCTTCTGTAACTTTTATAGTATACGAGTTCCAAAGTTTTGTTTACATACGTTGAGTGGAATTTCAGAATTGAACTATCAAAAGGATGGTCCTTCAACGATATGTTTCGTTCTTGAATTTTCAAACAGCCAGGCAGCTCAGTTCAACGAAAGTTTTCTCATATAGTCTTGATTTCGTCGTGAATTTTTCTTTTGGGCTATGTTAAGGAGAAAGTTAACGTACCCCTTCTGCCTAGTTAGAACCGTATCAGAGCTGCAGTCAATACCTTAAACTAATATTTGCTTCGTGATCTATGGGGAGAGTTTGATTATCGGCTAGATTTTTGCCGATCAGTCAGGGGAGGACATATTGAGCATTTCTCGAAGTGTACCAATGGGGACAAAATTTGAAATGTGCTCTTTTGATCTGTATTTAAATTAAGTAAAACCAAGAAACGGTAATAATTAATTAAATTCAGTTGATTTCTAAATGATGAAGACATATTAATTAATTAAATATCACCATATATCGCTATTTGAGATGCCGACCACTCTCTTGAGGGTATTTTAAGGCAAATATATGGTGAAGGATGAGTGTTATGAGTGGTAGTAATGAGTGTAGTCTTGTTACAAACTAAGGCCGGCTCTTCCTTAGAATGGGTCATTAATTAATAGCCCAATGACCAATGTAAATACAAGGACCAACGGCTTAACGTGACTTCCGAACCACGCAGGTGATGGTCTGATATGTCTAAACGATGGTGGGAGTAGGTGCGGGTACCATCAGATGATCACTGAGACTACAGTATCTGAGTAGCTTGAGACCTATATCATCCTCAAAACCTGACCTCCATGAAGCAAATAGAGTTTGCTGAAAGTAAGACATTCTTTTTAATAACCCTGTATTTTAAGTAATTTTGTAATCTATCATAAATTCTAATTCCAGCTAAAAGAAGAAACATGACTATCTTATCTTTGTGTCGAAAAGCTTAGTTCCACCAATTTACGGAGATAGATTGAAAGACTTAATCTTACATTGAATTGAATCATCATATATCACCAGCTATCGTGACGACGAGAAGACAAACTATGAAGTAATGGTGTTTGGTTATCGTTAATTACTTAAGAAGTTTTCTAAACCAGAAAGATAAAGAAGTCACCTCCAGTATTACATAAAATTTAAATCACGGATAGTACTGGCAGGTACTGTTTGCGTTGTGCAAATGAAAACACCCATTGTTGAACAGCAAGATGTACAAGCAACTGTACACTAGAATGTTGCTATGTGCTCGAGTTGTGTTTGTAAGAGGGAATATAGAATAACTCACAGATGTCTGGAGAAATGTTGATGTTTCGTCTTGGAGAGCAGAGACTCGACCGCCTTCTGCACAACTGCATTCTGCAACATCAACATCACAATCATGTGAGAGATGGAATACACTATATTTTTTCTATTAACAGAAAATGTAATAATTTGGAATTAATATAAATGGTTCATAGTCGAAACAATGAACTACTTATGGTACTCAATTTAATGCAGCTGTTAGTTTCTCGCGTCTTTAAAACTTGTCATTCTGATTTTACTACCGAGTGTAAGTAAAAGAAAGGAATTCTAAAATATTGAAAATAATAATCATTTATATTGAAAGGATGATCTTGCACTTTTCAAAATGTCTTGGTTAAACAGAATGGAAGTGTGGCAAGATTGTCTCGTGGGTGGTACAATCCAAATTCTCATTTTTGTTATATTTGTTTTATTATTTTGTTTCTTTACTGTTTACGCCAATAGTATTTTAATTTCCCACCAATTAAATAACACTGCAGTTTTTACTGTTCACACTAATATAGCAACATAGTACAGGCTAGTTAAAATATTGTATTATACCTCTTAAGTGTATGAAAATATCTATCAAGTAAAATAAATGGATCAGATGTTTACAACAATTACAATATTTCATGAACCAGGAACTTTAACATTTCTCCTTATCGTAAAATCTTATTGGCTGAAAGCTTTCAAACGCTTTTTACCACAAATTGTCCGGACTCGGATGTTCTTATTGAATATTTTTAGTCTTGCCGATCACCCTGAAATTTGAATAATAAGGGTAAGACCGGAATTTGTTTAGATCAACAATTAACCTAATGAATATAATCTAAGTAAAAAAAGTCATTGCTCTCAGTTCAATAATGTTAAGATTTGAAAATTGGATATTTTCAGAAACATTTTTGTGAAACCCACCGTCGCGCTGTGAGGAAGGGTGGGGAAATGTAAAAAGGGAATGACAGACACAAGACGGCTTCTCCCCCTCTCACCCTCACCCCCGCGCTAAGGGTAGTATCAACCCTATTCATGCTCTGATTCCTTAAGCCTTGGTTTGTGTAAGGCTTCTTTAACCCTCACTGATATTCTACCAACTTGTGATTTATCCTGTACCGCCAACAGAAAACGTTTATCCTTCCTAAACGAGTCCACCATGTTGTTGTCACTTGCGTTCAAAAAATATACGCTGTTAGTGCAATACCATTGGAGTGAAAGCTTTTTTGGGTTATTACTTGTTGAAATATGTAATTCATGATTAATTAGAATATTTCAAAATACTGTTTTATTATGAACATGCATATGCGCAGGAGTCACACAATTATTACTAAATTTTAAAGTAAAATAGACTAAATATAGTATAATTATGCAAACACATATTACAATATATATAAATAACAACATTAATAGGCTGGTAATAATCAACCGATGGGAAACATTTTCCCTACAATTATCCACACAATTATTTAAGTCTAGTTTCTAAATATTCTGATATTGAATAAAAAGGAGCCTTGGCTAGTCTAGAGTAAAATTGATTTTTGAAAGTGTCTAATGGTAAACTACTTAGCTCAAGAGGTAAATTGTTGAACATTTTTAAAGCTAAGATTTGGTAACTATTTAATGATTTAAGCAGCTTATAAAAGGAACTTTATTTGTCTACAGTTCCTAGTACAATGATTATGCACTTTCTCATTTAATGGTAAGGTGTTTAAGTTTTGTTTAGTATATACCGGGTGGCCAAGGTAAAGTGTCCTAAACGGATTACAGGAGTACAATTAGAGCTAGAAAGAACAAACTTTTTCTCTGGAAACCGAACATGGGGATTTCAGGAAAAATATTTTTAAGGCTCTCAGTATACAGGGTGTGTCAATACTGAAACTCACGGGGTCAAAATTCGAGATTTTTAAATACAAAGGTGGGTCATATTGTACATAATTTTAAACAAAAGACAATTCTACTTACTGATACTTTAGGGGGTGATACCTAAATTGCTTCTAAAATTCAAGCTTCATCATCTTGAAGCACTTTAACTATAGTTTGTTGAGTAGCCGTTAGTCGTATAACAGCAGTTTCGTTTTTCGTATTTTATTTTTTAATATAGACGACTTGACTTTGATTTTGAAATTTGCCTTACTTCTTCATACATGAAACATTTGTGAAATAGTAATTATTATAACTTCCCATAATATTCATTTCATTTAGTCAATTGGTTAAAGCCCAATAAGGATGTGTTTAACAAAAAATTACGTACGTATGCGTTCTTAAGAAAATTTCATATCTAACACATTGATATTAGGTTTGTCAAAACCATTAATAAAAAATTAAAACTGGCGGGAAATTGTGGCGCAAAACTTGGTGTAGCCGTATATTTCATTTTACTCGTATATTAACGGATTTGGTACCAACGTCGTGTCAAGGAAATTTACTTCACTCACATCAGCGGCGCTTTTGCGCGTAGCTGCGTGCCGGATTACTTTTTAAAGCAGAAACTTTTTAAGTGCCAAGAGCTAGTTCTAATAAATAAAACAACAGGTCATTTCCCTACCTTTGGACTGGTAAGGGTGGCGATGGCTTCACTAAGATGTCTTAGTTTCAATGTGTTCTTATCCTCTTCGTCAGCCAGCTGGAAGGAGTTCTGGCGAGGGGGTGTGAGAGGGGGAGAAGAGGACGTCTGCAGACGTCGAGCTATGGGACACCCCGACATCTTCACACGCTGTCTGCTTCACTCATATCTACACAAGAACACACAATATCCTGGTCAATGGTCATATTTGAGTGCGAAAAAATCTATGATATACAAGGGGTTTTAAAAGCCTTCCCTCTCTAACGTTCGACCGATAACAATTCAAATATTACAAAACTTTGAGCTTCAAAGAGGTATGTGACCTTTCATTTTAAACTTCATCGAAAAATTTCCGACGCTCCTTTCTCGATTGGCGGCCTAAAATGTGTACGACTGTTTACTAAGATAGCTGAACATTTAGCTAATTTGCTGCGCATATTGCTATCGGTTAAGTGGGCAACATACAATAAAAAACAGGCAAGACTTTTGGTTTTAGGATGCCAACAGCTTTGCCACTCATGGGCATTTTAAAATAATAAAAACCTATCGGACTGGACAATCGGAGCTTTGGACAAATCTGTTGAAGATATAATCGGTCTTTTGGTATGTTTTAAAATTATATGACACATGTTAAGAGATATTTAAAGAAGTATGCTCCAAAACCACTTATTTTGAGGTTAGGGGTAAAATCCCGATCAAGCTAAAAGCTACTTTATAATATCTCACTTGACATGTGACTCGTGTACAGAGATGAACTTTATGTTTGGTGACATTAGAGTTTAATGGCTTATACTCTTGGCCGACGTCACTACACCTATAAAAGTAATATTTTCTAGAGAACCACGGTTGCAGAAAATTATCTTTTGTTGCTTACCGTTGTTAATATGGGTAGTTAAAATTTGTCCACTTTGTTGTTTAATGACTACGCACACTTTGGATTAGGAAGGGAAAATCAACTTTTAGAACTGTATTATTTCAACCTCAAACTTGATAAAACGTGAAATCCAATTTGACAAGTTAATCCTATAGGAATTAAAAGTTACGAACCAAGTTTCCTGAAAGAAAGGCCGCTAGCTCAGTGTTTTCTAAATCCCCTTGAAACTTCAATATTAGAACTACTCTTACCAAGTTACGTTCTAGAACTTGAACCTCAATAAAAGTGTTTAGTTTTAATATTTGAAACATATTTTAGATTGTAATTTTTGTTGAAGAACGTTGTATTTAAGTGATTCATCAATATTATACCAGAGTAATTTTAAATTTATTTATTTAGTTTTTTTTAGAGGGCTGAAACCAATCAGTGACTGAAGTATTGGATTCACGAGACTGAAATATTTCAAACAAATATTACGACGTTTTAACAGGGTGTGAATCAAATGACCTAGATTATAGTTGGCCTAAAATTTAAGTTAAAATACGAGATTACTGGTAGTTTGGCGTTATACAGTCAACATAACTTTATAAATGTATGAATATACTTAAGCCGATGATTTCAGTTTGGGAATTAGACATCCAAAGATTCTAAGTCAATTCAACTTCAAACCAGCCAACTTGATTGAACTTAAGTAAGACAACTGCCACATCAATGTTGAAGCAAGCAATATGTTACATCAATAATGCATGTTTACAGTGAACTATTCTTGAAACTTGCCAGTTGAGTGAGTTGATCAGTATATTCTCAGTATAAACTAGAAGAGATTGAAGTCAGTGTTGAGTCTGTTGATACAAGCAGCAGCAGCGAGGTGAAACATTGGCGTAATATCAACCCAGCTCAAGTAATTGTGTGAGGCTTTGTTATTCCGGTGCAGTTTACTGCCGAATAAACCTTGTTTAGCTGCCTCCACAGTTAACGTTAAACCTTAACCTACAGCATTTTCAGAGAATTTTCTCTGGAAAACGGTGTTTTCATACAGCACGGTAATGTGCACAGGGACAATGAAATGAAAAACGTCTTTATTCGTGGCGAAGTTAGGACTTTAAAGTCCTCTCTTCCACTTAACCACAAATGAGCCCTGAGGACCATGAATTAACCACAGAGGACCACGAAATGAACCCTGATTCTGTGGACTTCTGGTAGTTGGTAGTAGATTTTGCTGGCTACAGAATTAAATACCAAGATCTTAACATATGGAATACACTTAGATAGAATTGTGAAAAATTGGCAAACAAATTGTGTTTAGTAGAGAGGGTCTACATATGTATGTACAGTTTTAGAACGTTCTCTAAACGTGTTTTGTAGGTCACATACTAAGACAACCACAAGACTCAATCACTATTTGCTCTAAACTATCCTCAGGTACTGATGACGGAGTAATTTACCCACACTTATCCTACGGATTGACTTAGTGGGGAGGTTGCACAAAAACAAATTGGTCTAGGATTTTCATTCTTCAAAAACGAGCAGTCAGATTATCGCCAAATTGCGAAGGAGAGAGTCGTGTAGAGAGGCATTCAAAAGTCTAAACTGTTGACTCTACCTTGCCTCTACATTTTGGAGACGTGTCTCTTTTTCAAATCAAAACGTAATACCATAAGAGTACAGACGTACTCTCTTATGAAACTAGAGGCAGGGACAACTACCGAACTGGGAGACACAGAACGGTAGTTCATGAACGTTTGCCTTCCCAGGCAGGAGTTCATTTCGTCAACAGACTACCAAATTCGTTCAGAAATGCCCCTGAGCCTAAGGCATTCAAAGCTCGTCTTAAAACAATTCTGATTTATTTCTCAAGCATTTTATGATACAGACGAGTTTATGGCATTCAACTGGGAGACCCTATGATTCGCTGACTGAATAGGGACTAGAGTGGCTACATTCGAATGCATGGGAGAGAGTGAGTGTAAAAACTGTATGTTTGAATGGGATTTAGATGTAAGAATGCAAGGAATATTTAAGATACTCAAACATTTGACGACTGCGATACATTTATTGTAAATGTCCAATATGCAATAAAACATTTATTTAACAAATAGGATGGAGTCCAGATGAGGCAAAAAGAACAGAGAGGCCGAAAATTACTTGGAGAAGGACGGTGGAAAGGGAATTTGAAAGCCACCGCCTGACGTGGAGAAGAGCAAAGGGGCCAATGGAGGAAATTAGCAAAGTAAGTACGTCTTAAATTGTTAGGAACACAATATAGGACACGATAAAAATAATTTACAGTACGAGTAATTATAACATATTATGATGGCTTCCCCTACAACTCAATAACGAAGCTGGAAATAACCATTACCGTAGCGTATTGTGTATTGTTATATCAATTACCCAGTAAATGCGCGGAAACAATATCGCTGGACTGAATGGATTCATAACCTCAACTCCACTGGGTGGAATGAACATTTGTTACTGTTTGTTCCGGCTGGTTGTGTGTAACAATGTAACATTACTCACTTCCATGTTGAGCAGTAAATAATAGTAATGCTCCTCCGAAACACTGATTACACTAAATATACAATGTTTTCTGTGTATGTGCAATTTCAGACGTAACTGTTTGCGAAATGAATCTGACCTTTAAAAAGCTAGAACTTTACCAACTTTACACGTCCGTTTTTTTAAATCTCACAAATATAATTGTAAGAGCGCTTTCGCTCAATAAGGCATAATCATATATGGGGTATTTTACATAGGAAAGAAACAACTGTGTGACAAACTAAAAAAACCGTATGACTTAAAAATGCACAAATACAATAACTTCAAAATGCAGACGGAAAATAGTCTGAAATCCTAATAACCATATTAATAACAAATACCGATTTGTAATCGAAGATTTTTTGTTAAATTTTCAACCTTTTGCTTGATTTCTTTGTTGTAAGTGGAATAAATTGACATTGAATAAAATGTTGAGAAAGTTGTGAAGTACAACCGTCTTCGTAATGACCACACATTTGCTTTGAATTAATATTATAATTATTTATTTTTCTTTGACGCATGACTCACCTGGCCTGAAAGTCTGTTGAAATAGATTATACTCGTGCAACATATTGTCACAGAATAACAGTGCTGGCGAAAGCGCTCTTTACAATTACATTTATTAAAATGTGATAAATTAATCATAATCTTAATATTAATACGTTGCATCAAACATACAAGGACACTGTAACAAACATAGAATAAGATTAATATTGGGCAATCGTTAAAATAATCGTTAACCTCGTACATGTTTAAAACTTGACTTAAAGTTTAAGGAAAACTGTAAACCAAATTAATGAAATTAGGGATTGTTTAACGATGATATGGAGAGGTCTGACTGGGCCAGTATGTCAATAATAATAACAAATAAGAGGCTATTGATCTCTAACATATAGCAATCTAAATAGAAATCATTTCGGCCTGCGGTTGCTATTTTGTTTGGGTTGTATCTTCCTTCGTATAAACACTTTGAACTTGTTTTGGAGCGTTTAAGTAAATCTATTAGTATTCATATTGCACTTCTCGACCTTGTAAAGAAGCACTTCTGTTTTTAACAATTTTAGATGTTAAACTTTAAAACCCTTCCATTTCGTGAGGTCTCTTGGGAAACTCAATGTAATGATTTAAACTTTCGCATAAATAGAGTATTCCTAGTAAGAAGTAAGGCTAAGCAAAACGCACTCGAGTTGAACCTGGCGTAATTCGTATCCAGACCAGCTGTTGAATATGCAACGCAACCTAAGCTGCTCAAGTCACTTACAACGCTTTAGCATCTGCTCAAATAATTACATCGCAAACACTTCATCGACATTTCAATGGTGCATGAAAACCGTCTGCTTTTTACTGAATCTAGTATCCGCATGGCGTGTAGCTCGCAGTTCTAAATCTCTTCACGCCCTACAATCAAACAGCCGAATGATTTTTGTGCTAGGTAAAACGTTGATACCTGTGAATACGTATGATCAAAGGTGTGTTTACTTGTCCCGTGTGTTCATTTGAGAACAAAGAGGTATTTTTATTTAGAGCTTGACCCAGATTATTTTTTTTTCTTTTTTTTTTTAGATGTGGCTCATTAATTTTTATTGCTTTGGTAAAATTTACATTATTTAAACATTGACAGTTTTGTTTTAAGCTATAAAGGCTGGTCCACGTTTTGCACCTATAATTCTATAACCTAACTGTATAATACTAATTTGTAAACTCAGGTTTATTTTATAACTAATATCACAATTTCCAAATTACCAGAGATATGTACCACATAAAGGGAAAGGGCTGTGTCAAACTGGTTAGTGTCGATATAATTGAATGGATCAGTTCGGCAAACACAATTATCTAATCAATACAAGAGATAACGGACCAGACCTGGATTAGATCTCTTGTGTCAAGTTCATTCGGAGCAGTTTCAATAGACAGAGCAGTATCAGAGATATATACTACACAAAGGGCTGTAGTATGATGGTTGTGTCCGATATAATTGAATGGATCAGATAGGTAAACACAATAATCTAATCAATACAAGAGATAACAGACCGAATCTGGATTAGATCTCTTTGTATTGAGTTCATTCAGTACTGTTTCAATAGAAAGAGCAGTATCAAAATAGACATACACTACACAAAGGCTTGCCTTGCTGGTTAATGTGTCGATATATATTGAATTGGATCAGTTGTGCAAAACACAATTATCTAATCAATACAAGAGATAACGGACCGGACCTGGATTAGATCTCTTGTGTCAAGTTCATTCAGAACGGTTTCAATAGAGGGAGCAGTATCAGAGATAGACACTACACAAAGGGCTGTAGCATGCTGGTTGTGTCCGATATAATTGAATGGATCAGTTCGGCAAACACAATTATCTAATCAATACAAGAGATTGGACCGGACCTGGATTAGATCTCTTGTGTCAAGTTCATTCAGAACGGTTTCAATAGAGGGAGCAGTATCAGAGATAGACACTACACAAAGGGCTGTGGCATGCTGGTTGTGTCCGATATAATTGAATGGATCAGTTCGGCAAACACAATTATGTAATCAATACAAGAGATAACGGACCGGACCTGAATTAGTTCTCTTGTATTGCGTTCATTCAAACTACTGTTCCAGTGGTGAGATTTTTCGTTTACAGGAATCTGAAAACGTTTGCGACAAGTACTTCTTCTTATTATTTGGGAACTCCGCAAAGGTGGAAGTATATCGCGTAGCATTGAATGTAAGAAAGTTTGGGGTTTTAATTTACTATTTGAAGTTACCCCAAAACTGGGAAGATTGCACTTTAGTTGACATTTCTCTTCTAAATTCAATGAAATTTCCCTCAAACGAATCAAAATCTATATATTCGTACTAGTAGGATATACTAGGAAAACTGTGTATAATTCACTAAAATAACGATTCCAAGAAAAATAAACTCCTATTTATTTTTGCCATATAGCCAACTTTAGAATTCAATACTGGATACTCAAGGTTTAGAACAACGGGGTTGAAAAGAAAGCCAATAAACAACGATACTACGTATTTGTCTTTTTCACCTGAAGACGGGATCTGATCCTAAAACGTCGTGTTCTTTTTATTCACTAAAAAACCATGGAAACGTCCGTAATAACATTTCAACCTCAGAGTACGTTATCTTGTTAGTGGGACGTATTGTAGCAGGAAATTGTTGCCGATATAATGTTTACCATCGCAGAACGCGTTACGCTGATGGGTTGATATTAATAACATCGTTATGAATATATCTCTGAGGCTATCAGGCAAATTGTCGTATCTGAGCATCCTTGCATTAGAAATTTCCACGTCAAATCTAGCGACAAAACTTCGTTCTTGTATTGAACTTTTACTACGTGATTTTAACATATTTCTATAATTTGGTTTCACAAGTATTGCGTTCATACTCATTGCTGTTAGAAGCCACAGTTAATCGTGTCATCAATACCATGGAAAATACTGACTTATCTTTCTTGTCCAATTATGTTAATCTTAATTTTGTCAATTAGAAAATCAACTGAAAAATTATTGTCGTTTCTCCCTTGTTCTCTTGGATGTTGAACTTATTCCCTAGATAACTGGAATGTGTGAAATAGGCTATTATCTAATTCTTAGATAATTAAGTATGTAAATACAATGAGCAAATTATTAGGTCGACGAGTTAAGTCTTTACAAATCTGCCATCGTTACCCTTGTTGTAAAGGTATGAAAGAATTTAGGTAAATTGACTAGATACTCAAAGGTTGCAAAACTAGCTTAAAATGATACATAATGTGTAAGTAGTCCTTAATACTCTTTTAACGGTTACACACTGGAACAGTGACTACATTATATTTTGAAATTATTGTATGTGTTTATGGTTCATTATTATTAGATATACTCGTACACCATTTATTAATTTGAACTATTCAATGATTTTCGTACGTGATATGAGCCTTTCTAAACTGTATTAATGTAGTTTTATTCCACTTTAAAATTTATCAAAATTTTAAATTCAACACGAGTTATAAGTTAAAATAATGCTTCTATACAGTATTTATATATTATACAGTCGTTGAAACGTCCGGTCACTCGTGTGTAAAGGACAATAAATAGTGTACCATATGTTTTAGTTAAGGGCAATAAGAGTGCAGACGATGCCCCACAAGCGGGGCGAAATGCGCATCCACTTTACTCTCAACTGTAGGATCTACAGGCACAATACAAGGTAATAATAATTTGATATTAAATTGTCATCCGTTTTGGTTCATCAACTAATGATGCCCGTTGAAAGCGCTCTTAACAAGTACATTGGCTGAACTCAAACAAATTAATGATTATTTGAATACTACACAATGTAAAGTAATGGTCAAGTAGAGAATACATATGGCTTAACTGTCGCCAATATAATATTCATCAAGGCAGGACGTGTTCAGTTGATGGGTTGATATTCATTTGCATATTCACGTAACTGTTATGAATATCTCTCTCTGAGGCTATCAGGCAGATTACGCTTTGATGTGTTCAATCACTTTAGCTGCTAAACTCACGAGCAAAGCAAGAAAAAAGATTTGTTCGTTGTTTACCTTTGTCGTAAAATGCAAACAAGTACTGTCCATCCGCTTCACTTGTGCCATAAGTGAAAACAATATTTATGTTTACAACAGTTTCTCCTATTTCACTATTTGAGATGCCGACCACTCTCATGAGGGTATTTTAAGGCAAATATGTGGTGAAGGATGAGTGAAGTGTAATGAGTTATGAGGTGTAGTCTTGTTACAAACTAAGGCCGACTCTTCCTTAGAATGGGTCATTAATTAATAGCCAATGACCAATGGAAATACAAGGACCAACGGCTTAACGTGACTTCCGAACCACGCAGGTGATGGTCTGATATGTCTAAACGATGGTGGGAGTTGATGCGGGTATCATCAGATGATCACTGAGACTATCTGAGCCGCTTTAGAACTATATCATCCTCAAAACCTGACCTCCATGAAGCTGGATTACAGGATCACGCCACGAGTCCCAGTTAATCTATTTCCGTCATATTTGACTCGGTAAAAAAATCTTCAAGAAACACTAATTTAATTTTATTAGAGTCCTTTTTTAATTTAGTCCTTAAGTTAACTATCGTATTATACAGATTCGTATCAAGACGAACAGTCTGATTTTAATTAAATTTAAAATGACTTAACTCTTGGGATTTTGCGGCTGGTGTCTCAGCTATGATAGGTTATTCCGGTTCACATCGCATCAAAACATCATAATGATTGGTTTGAAATACTTTAAGTCTCGCTTTAGCCACTGAGAAACCAATAAGTTAATTCAGCAAATTAGTGACTAAAATGATACTCCACATCGAGATTAGAATATTTCTAAACCATTATTATGGATTGACGAGTCGTGATCCAAAACTAGATTATACATTTTAAATTATTTTTCCTCCATTATATGCATTAAAACTTGCAGCAAATACCACATATATGTGAGGCCGAAGGTTGGGACGAGGATATAAGCATAACGAGCATCCTCGTAACTTCTGTGTACGAAATGTCCAAAATTTCCAAAATCTAGAGTTACAATCAGCGCATTAGAGTAACAATTGCAAAGGAAACGCGCGTGCCAGCCTAGTTATACAGGGTGAGTTATAAATACCCCCCAACTTAACTTTTAAAAATGAATATTAAATTTTTTTATGGTTCTGGTTGTTTAGGCATACTTTGCGTCACCCTCCCAAAATCCGGAGAGGGCCTCCCTAATTTTTTAAATACAAACCCCCATTGGGGCACCTCAAAAGAAAGGAAATTTCAACACAAATTCGACGACGCAAAGAAACAATTTTATCTTGACTCGTTTTTGGTTATATTTTAAAGATGTCACAACATCAGGTTTAAAATGCCACATTTCACACACAATTTATTTTGAGTTACAAAATCCTCTTCAAAATACTCTATGGGATTATGTTACAGGACTGTGATTTTGAAGAACAGTTTGTCATTCAAAATAAATTGTATGTGAAACATGGCATTTAAAATCTGATTTTGTAAATTAGCGTAACAAAAAACGGAGTCAAGATAAAAAGTCTTCTTCGTTAAATTTGTGTGAAATTCTTTTCTTTAATTAACAACGGTGTTTGTTTGTAATAAGTTTAGGGTCCTCCCCGTTTGGGTGGGGATGGGTGACGAAAAGTACGTCAAAACAAACTTGAAAATCCTAAAAGAACCTAGAGTTTAAAAATAATTCCTTTTTCAAAGGTTAAGGTGGGGGCATATAAAACTCGCCCTGTATGTTTGTTGCACTAAGAACAACGAGATACAGTACAAATCGCACATATCCACGTACAAAGGTCAGCTTGGATTACACTGTACAATATATTCTCCCCAGCTAAGAGTGGATAAGCCGTATCTTTTCCACGTCCTGAATATTCATTCCTGAAGCACACTCCAGCTAGCGTTATTTTGCTGCATAATGAATTGGTTAAATAACGGCCATTTCCTTGTTTGTTTGGTGGGTGTGTCCCGCTGACAATCTGAGACGAGTTTCGTTTAATTCATAACTTTTAAATTTGTTAATCAGTAATCACTTGGATGTAACAGACGGTCGGAAAAAACCTTCCAGGTTTGTTTATATTGTTAGGAAAATTACAAACAAATGGAAATCGCTCATATCCAATGGCCGCCTCTTTCAGTCACGCAAAACTTGTGTAAAATCTTCGGGCTATACTAAATATAAAACAAACCTCAGCTTCTTCAAACATTAATGTATTTTCCATGTGAATTTCAGGGATATTTTGGTAAAACATGTCTTGCACTAATAGATTTTGGTGGTTCGATACTACTTCATTCGTTGTGTTTAAAATTTTAAATCCGATTGGAGAGTTTTGTTGCTTACGTAAAATAACCTTCCGATATTATTTATCAAAGTTAAATATACTCATATATTTAAAACAATATCAAATAAAAGAAAATTCTAATTATATAAACCAATAGCCTCATAATACTACAGGATCAGGCACAAGTGTGGAAACGCCTTTATAACTTTTTAACCAGTTTTTTCAGCGCAACCGAACTCGGTACATTTTATTTATTAGAGGAAACAAAAGTACCTTTAATGCATACTGACACTTTGCCCCAGTATTAAAAATGGGGGATTGAGGGTAGCCCCTTTTCATGGGAAGCCCCATCAGTGACACCTCATTTTGGGTCTAAGATAATGTTGATGAATGCTGAAAATTAGAAGTATCTATTTTAACCCAAAAAGAAATGGCGTTGATTTTAAGTTACACAGCCATTATTAGGCAAAAGTGTGGAAACGCCATAACTTTCTAACCAGTTTTTTCAGCGCAACTGGCACATCTTATTAAAGTTATCAAAAGTATCTTTTATTGCATACTGACTTTGTTTAGTATTCAAAATGATTGATTGGGGGTTACTCGGGGATCCATATACGTCCTTAATCCGACATGTTGGCATTTATTCAGCACATTGAACAGATAGACTAATCGCTTTTATGATGAATTCAACTTATTCTTTGTTTTTTCCTACAATTAGAATGCATTTTGGAACCTCAGCGAAGATGAAAGAAGTTTCTTGTAGTTATGTCATTGTTTAATGACTCCTTTATTATTCTGCAAATGTCTAATCACATTTTATTGTCTGGTAGTAAAGTTTCTGTTGTTGGTTTATGAACTAGTTTATCGTTGTACTTTAGACACTACTGCTTCCTTTGATAAGGTTTATGGTCTTTAAAATCCTTAACTCTGCTACGTTTATTATCCTTATCTACTTTGGATGTAACTGACAACTACAAGAAAAAAGTAGCTCATTATATTCACTAGATTTGAGCTAATTTTGAAACACCATTTGAAACGTAGTAAAATTACCACTAGACTTTGAAGAAATGGAAAAGGAATTCCTGTTGCCAGATTCATATGTATAAGAAGGTGTAATTTTATTAAATAAGTATTCTTTATACACAGGGTGTCCAGTAATTACGGGATCAAACTTCACCAGGTGATTTGTAAGGACATACAAGGGAAAATATGTGCTATAACCCATATTTTGTTATACAGGGTTATTACAAATGATGTTCACGATTTCTAGTGTATTTAAAATGTAGTTTTGTATGTTATAAAAAAAATGGTTACATTTTAAGAAAAACTCAAAAGGTTTCATCACAATAACTTATAAGTATAAATTGTTGATATGGGTATCCTTTTACTACAACAGATTTTAATCCTATAATCAAGCTCTTGCCATAAGTTGATAAGAGTATCTTGATACATTGTTTCGATGGTATTGGTAATCCATTGCTGGATCTCAGGTTTGCTAATGGTAATAATGGTGTGTACACCTTATTTTTGATGTATCCCCACAAGGAAAAATAACGGGGGAGTGTTATCCGAAGATATTGGTGGCCAGTTCAAGAGTACGTCATCATTCGGACCTCCGCGCCCGATTCATGTCCCAAGCACAAATGATGAGCTTTAGTAACATTTCTTTTACAAATGTGGCAATTCGTTTTAAAATTTAATTACTACTTGCGATTAGATTGGTTACTAGGAGGGTCTTCATTAAACCTGGTTCTAAAAATTGGCTACACACTAATAAGTAATAAAATTAGTTAATGTGATAATCCATCACACAACAAGCATTACTGTCTTTAAATTCAACCATTACACAACACGTACAAGCAAAATGGAGCCACCGGAAGTGTCTTTTTGGGTGGAATTTTGGTCAAAAAGTGGTTTTTGATGATCTAAAAATATGTACATGTCATCCGATTTCGATGAAATTTAAAACTAACTTGTATTTATCAATGTACCTAATTATGAAAGTTCACTAAGCCGTTTCAAAATTGCCGCCAAAAAAGTGATTTTTTTTTCAATAACAACGTTATGATTTGTCCGGTTTCAATAAAACTTAAAATACGTTCACCCTCCACGATATCTAAAATTTCTTGTAGTAAAGAACCCTTAAATTCGATTCACTCAAGCAAGTGGCGCTTAGCTGCGTGTCGGCCTGGTTTTAAATTTCGTCGTACGGTTTCTAAACTAAACTCAACCCAACGCTTAGGCCTCCATAGCTACTAATTATGCTGCAATGAATTGCCTGATAGAAATTACGAGAGTTAATCGAATACTTTTGGACAAGCTCATATTTCATTACAAAAAACGCTAAGTAAATTAAAAGGCAAAGAAAGCATGAACTAGCATTATATACGAGAGGAACCTCGCTTTCATGTTCCGTGAAGGAAAATGATGTGTTTTGTTCCAGTTTAGAGTCTCGCACGCAACAAGAACAATCGATTGTGTGGACTCGGCAGTAAACTGTAGCAACAACCATCCACCTTCATCATACCTACCTCTTGTACCGTGTCTCGCACCGACAAACACAGTTCAACTACTATTTTACCATGAAATCATATTTATTAGCGAATTTTCTTTTGAAATAGAGCTATTAATTTCTATCATAAATAGAACTAAACGTCGTAGAACAAATTGTTTGCATAAGTGCTACAAACACTACAATCATTTTACTAAGGTCAGGGTCTGGAACCAGGAGACTTTCTGGAAAGGCAAAACTTTTGCCGTTAGCTGCTTATAGTATATTGAAAATTACGGGTTTTAGAAAGATTCTTTGGACTGATGAATCACTTTTCACGAGACAGGGTGTTTTCAATTTCCATAACATGCACGTGTGGAGTGAGGATAATCCACATGCAACTAGAGAAATGTCATTTCAAACTAGATTCAGTGTCAATGTTTGGGCAGATGTAATTAGGAATCAATTTTTGGGGCCAGACATTTTCCAAGGAAATTTGAATGGAGCAGCCAGCATACCTTAATTTTCTTCAAAATGTCTTGCCACGAATTCTCCAGGATGTCGCCCCTGAACAGAGAAAAACGTAATCTATCAACAAGATGGCGCCCCACCGCACTACTCACGTCAAGTGCGCGCATGGCTGAACTATCCTAATTGGATAGGCCGCGGTGGAGCTGTAACTTGTCCTGCAAGATCCTCTGATCTCAATCCAATGGACTTTTTTGTGTGGGGATTTTTGAAAGACCAAGTATATGCAACTCCAGTAAATAATGAAGCAGAACTTGTGGCTATAATTATGAACGCCTGTGAAATATCAAGAGAAAACCTTACCTTCAAAGTCACTGTAAGATCGATGCGAAAAAGGGTGAGGGCTTGCATTAGGGAGAACGGGAGGCATTTCGAACAAAAGTTACGTGAAACATTGTGTATGTGTTGTAAATTGTGTTTTCTTATAATTATTACAGTGTGTAAATAGTAATGATAAGCCGTTGTTGTTTCGTTTTACCATGGATAGTAAATACTAAATTATGATATTTTTGTTTTTCTAAAATGGACCCTCACTATGTGGACCCTCATGTTTTTCTGCTATGAAACACCAAAAACTATTTTGTTGTAATTAGACACAACTTTTATAAAGAAACTGTTATAAATCATTTTGAAGCTTATCAAACGGGCAAGTTTTTTTATATTTTATTGGGAACTGTCATTATACACAGCGTGTTCGAATTACGTTAGATTTAAACCGTTTCAGTTTTTGTTAGATTTAACTTTTTTTTATTTTAACCACTCCAATAAAGTATTGATCTATAATATTACAATTGATACCTCATTTTCCTAATGGAAATATATTGTAGAACAAGAAATAGGGTCCAATTGTACATTATGTGAACAGTACCGTAACTCCTCCCATGGTTTTGCTCGCTTCTGTTTCTTATATCTTTCATGGTACGATCCAAAATGCCTCAATGCTAACCTTGTTAGCCATGGTGCCTCATCCCACACAATGAGTGAGCATTCTCGAATAACTTGAGCCATTGGAGCGTTCCTTGAAATTGAACAAACTGGAAATTCCATGTGGTCAGCGTTTATTGGTATTTTAAACATTGAATGCGCTGTTCTACCTCCAGGAAGTAGAGTGGCAGCAATCCCAGAAGACGCTACAGCTAGAGCTATTTTTCTCCCCTCTTGAGCAAGAATCAGGTTGATCAGTATGTCTTCCCAGTTCCACCAGGAGCATCAAGGAAAAATACATTTTTATTTGTGGGATTGCGGATGCTGGAAATTACGGTGTCGTAAACATGGCGTTGCTCAACTGTAAGGTTTGGGAGAGTCATTATTACATGGTTTGATAGCTCTGGGCGATTGTAGCTAGTCTCCTGAGGTACTCAACGTTATTTTGAGGACCGGCTAGAACAGCTGCTGGTAAGTTGTAGGTCTCAGAGACGCTCCTCCGATACGTGATATGATGTTTTGCATTTCAGCCAAACACATATCATACAGATGGGTAGAGTATTATAGGTTACAGTGGCATCTACCAGTCGAGCTGCCCTTAGGTAGTCTTCAGCCAGAGAGTCGGAACCTCATCCAAAGATCAAGAGCGTCGGTGAGATTGCAGAACACGACCAGCACACAGAAGAGATCCCTAAGCTTGCGAGGACTCTCAGATACAGCAGCTTCCCTCAGTGTATCCACCCAACAGGTGTCATCTTCCATGAGTCGAGTGCACGGCAAGCAGCCTGAAATGTAGGGTGCACTTCTCCACCAACTGTTTTGAGGAAATCAAAGAAGTGGGGCCTCGAACAGAGTGCAGCAGTAACCGCAGACAGTAACGCTCACTACTGCTAGGGTGTACAGTGGCGCTTAGCTGCGTGTCGGTCTGGTTTTAAATTTCGTCGTACGGTTTTCTAAACTAAACTCAACCCAACGCTTAGGCCTCCATAGCTACTAATTATGCTGCAATGAATTGCCTGATAGAAATTACGAGAGATTAATCGAATACTTTTGGACAAGCTCTATTTCATTACAAAGAAGCTAAGTAAATTAAAGGCAGAGAAAGCATGAACTATTATTGTACGGTACCTCGCTTTCATGTTCCGTGAAGGAAAATGATGTGTTTTGTTCCAGTTGAGTCTCGCACGCAAAAGAACAATCGATTGTGAACTCGGCAGTAAACTGTAGCAACAACCATCCACCTTCATCATACCTACCTCTTGTACCGTGTCTCGCACACAAACACAGTTCAACTACTATTTTACCATGAAATCATATTTATTAGCGAATTTTCTTTGAAATGAGCTATCCAATTTCTATCGCCAAATAGAACTAAACGTCGTAGAACAAATTGTTTGCATAAAGTGCTACAAACACTCCACAAAAATCATTTTTAACCATATCATTTTACTAAAGTCCAGGGTCTGGAACCAGGAGACTTTCTGGAAAGGCAAAACTTTTGCCGTTAGCTGCTTATAGTATATTGAAAATTACGGGTTTTTAGAAAGATTCTTTGGACTGATGAATCACTTTTCACGAGACAGGGTGTTTTCAATTTCCATAACATGCACGTGTGGAGTGAGGATAATCCACATGCAACTAGATAAATGTCATTTCAAACTAGATTCAGTGTCAATGTTTGGGAAGATGTAATTAGGAATCAATTTTTGGGGCCAGACATTTTCCAAGGAAATTTGAATGGAGCCAGCATACCTTAATTTTCTTCAAAATGTCTTGCCACGAATTCTCCAGGATGTCGCCCCTGAACAGAGAGAAAACGTAATCTATCAACAAGATGGCGCCCCACCGCACTACTCACGTCAAGTGCGCGCATGGCTGAACTATCCTAATGATGGCCGCGGTGGAGCTGTAACTTGTCCTGCAAGATCCTGATCTCAATCAATGGACTTTTTGTGTGGGGATTTTGAAAGACCAAGTATATGCAATTCCAGTAAATAATGAAGCAGAACTTGTGGCTATAATTATGAACGCCTGTGAAATATCAAGAGAAAACCTTACCTTCAAAGTCACTGTAAGATCGATGCGAAAAGGGTGAGGGCTTGCATTAGGAGAACGGGAGGCATTTCGAACAAAAGTTACGTGAAACATTGTGTATGTGTTGTAAATTGTGTTTTCTTATAATTATTACAGTGTGTAAATAGTAATGATAAGCCGTTGTTGTTTCGTTTTACCATGGATAGTAAATACTAAATTATGATATTTTTGTTTTTCTAAAATGGACCCTCACTATGTGGACCCTCATGTTTTCTGCTATGAAACACCAAAACTATTTTGTTGTAATTAGACACAACTTTTATAAAGAAACTGTTATAAATCATTTTGAAGCTTATCAAACGGGCAAGTTTTTTATATATTTTATTGGGAACTGTCATTATACACAGCGTGTTCTTACGTTAGATTTAAACCGTTTCAGTTTTTTGTTAGATTTAACTTTTTTATTTTAACCACTCCAATAAAGTATTGATCTATAATATTACAATTGATACCTCATTACCTAATTGATATGTTGAACAAGAAAATAGACCATTGTACATTATGTGGACTGTAAACCGAAAATTCCAGCAAAATGCACAGAACACGGTTTTATAAAAACTATAAATAATTCATCAACAATAGGCTTTTGAGTGGCACCTCTAATACACAGTTTGGTCCCATTTACCCAACCATCGGTCTCTTCAAATATGCCCTCACCAATCCTCATTAGGTTCTGAAAACTCCCACATGAGGAGCTCCATTTCGCACTCTCATGTTGATAGTGAGGGGACACGATTATTTTGGGCCATAGAAGATCTGAGACAGGCGTTGATCTCATCAGCACGTTTACCCTCACTACGACGAACAAGGTCTGTCTAAAGTCCCCGGAGAACAGTACCGTAACTCCTCCATGGTTTTGCTCGCTGTTTCTTATATCTTTCAAGGTGATCAATGCCTCAATGCTAACCTTGTTAGCCATGGTGCACTCATCCCACACAATGAGTGAGCATTCTCGAATAACTTGAGCCATTGGAGCGTTCCTTGAAATTGAACAAACTGGAAATTCCATGTGGTCAGCGTTTATTGGTATTTTAAACATTGAATGCGCTGTTCTCCTCCAGGAAGTAGAGTGGCAGCAATCCCAGAAGACGCTACAGCTAGAGCTATTTTCTCCCCTCTCACTTGAGCAAGAATCAGGTTGATCAGGTATGTCTCCAGTTCCACCAGGGCATCAAGGAAAAATACATTTTTATTTGTGGGATTGCGGATGCTGGAAATTACGGTGTGTAAACATGGCGTTGCTCAACTGTAAGGTTTGGGAGAGTCATTATTACATGGTTTGATAGCTCTGGGCGATTGTAGCTAGTCTCCTGAGGTACTCAACGTTATTTTGAGACCGGCTAGAACAGCTGCTGGTAAGTTGTAGTCTCAGAGACGCTCCTCCGATACGTGATATGATGTTTTGCATTTCAGCCAAACACATATCATACAGATGAGTAGAGTATTATAGGTTACAGTGGCAACCAGTCGAGCTGCCCTTAGGTAGTCTTCAGCCAGAGAGTCCCGGAACCTCATCCAAGATCAAGAGCGTCGGTGAGATTGCAGAACACGACCAGCACACAGAGAAGAGATCCCTAAGCTTGAGGACTCTCAGATACAGCAGCTTCCCTCAGTGTATCCACCCAACAGGTGTCATCTTCCATGAGTCCGAGTGCACGGCAAGCAGCCTGAAATGTAGGGTGCACTTCTCCACCTGTTTTGAGGAAATCAAAAGTGGGGCCTCGAACAAGTGCAGCAGTAACCGCAGACAGTAACGCTCACTACTGCTAGGGTGTACAGTGCACACTCTGCCGATGCATGGGTCTCGTTTCACCCAGGGTAACCCTCCACCAATTGTCCTCTCAGTCTCGGGACCCATCTCGCTATCAGTGTAGGTGTATGAGGAATATCGCTGTAAATTAGTGTCACTTGCAAACGCATCTGGTTGACAGATTTCAAAAATGCCAACAGAGTCGTGCTACGTCCCATCTGTTCTTGAACGTTGTCCGGCTGGAAGTGAACTCTTTGTTCATCTGGAAGGTGCACCTCTAAGTGTGACAGCAGGGGAATCTATCGTGGATGGGAAATGACAGGGATTCTCCACACTGCCTCGGAGGTGCAAATAGTACCGGCACACTTAATAGCATTGAATCTCATCAGTTCCATTACCTGAAATGGCCAGCTGATCAGTGCCTTTGTTGACATATTAACATATGTATTTGATCGATATGTTGGTTCATGCCCAGCAAAAGGTATTTGAGTATTAAAATTGTAACTTCAACGATGAACTAAAACATTAAACTTTCCAAGGTGGCAACCATTCCTGAAGATGTCTTTTCGATAGTGTCACAGCCAATAAGAACATTGGCAGTTGGCATCCCTGCTTCAGTGGACAGTTGGTAACTCTGCCCCCAACAGACAGCAAGTAGCTCAGTTTCAGCAAATCAGTGACTAATGATGGTACTCCTTAAACAAGATAATTTTGACGCGGTGTAAACCGAAAGAACTAGATTATATTTGTGTCACCGGCCGCGAAAGCCTAAGAGTTAAATATTGTATGTTGCTAGCAAATACTACTTTTATTAAAGAAGAGGGAAACACTTGTACAACCAGTCCTCTTCAGAAAGTACACGATTGAAACTAAGACAAATCGTTTACTTACGGAAGACTAGTTAGATTTATCAAGTTGGAATATAGTGGCTTTTATTGTAAAAGATAGAAATGAATTTAAAACAGTAGGCCAATATAATTAATTTTTATTTTGCACAAGCACTTTCAATAGCAAAGCTATCATCTTCAGGCTGTTACAAAAATTACAAAAGTGTAACTTTAGCAAGCATCTTTGATGTTTTACTTTTATTTTAAATGCTTATTAAGATTTTGAAATATGAAATTAATTGTGTAATGTATTATATTTTTTGCTTAGATTTGAGTTTTGCTTGAATGTTTCAGGACGATATTAAATGGCACTCTGAATTTAAAGAGAACCATATCAAATTGCTAAACAGGTTTGCCAGAGCTTTTGAAAATGTTTTTCTCTTTGGATATGACCTTAAGATTAATATCGATGTCCTTAACAACGGAGGCTTCATCCAATACACCCTAGACAGTGTCTTTGCAGATGTAGATGGCAAACAGCTATTGGTGAGTAACGCTATTGAATAATATAAGAATAATATGATTTATTTCATAAAGTTTGAGGTTGAAATATTATTGCTAGCATAGAAAACAATACAACTTGTACAAAAACTTGACAAAAGTAATAAAAAAATAGTTAAATTAATAATTAATAAATTAATATCTCTATGTGGCATAACTCTCTGTTTACCGTTTCTTCATTAGTGGCAGGGGTTGCTTCTGTATAATGTATTGATAAAAGCACAGTTCCTCCACCTCATTCATACGTTTATTGTAAAGACAATTTTATCTTTTATTTACTAGAAGACGAGTTTTCCAACAGTTTAAAATTTCAATGCGTATTAAACTTGTTACTCACAGTAAAGATGTGTTGATAACAATACATTTCATGGATTCACTGTGATTTGCTACTTCTAGATTTCTACAACCTTTCTGCCAAAGTCACGACGTGTCACATTGTACTCATGCGATCCCTGTCAACATTTCTCAGATGAAAATGTATTTATACAGGGCTTATCATAATCATTATGAGTTGTGAATTTCACAAGTTTAGTGCTGTAGGAAAACAGAGCGAAAAAAATTACAAACAAAATATTAACACAAATAGAACATTATGTACTAGGATAGAAAGGAGGTAATAAATGTAACAGTACCGTAGCACAAAGGTGCTAAGTTCATATGCTCTCCTCCCCTAAACTATTTATGAACCTAAAAATAAAACAATAAACAGTTTATATATAGCTTTTTAAAGTTTAAAATGCCTGCAGACATAAGGTATACTACTAAAAAAGGTGGACAATGGTAGACATTCTAAGTTCAAAATGTTATTACGGTCGTTTTCCGTAGTTTTTTAGTGTACAAGAATGTATTTTATGAATGTTAAAAACAATATTTAGACATTTTATTCATCCAATTTGCAATGTATAGCCTACATGTTTTCTAAATTCCATCTAACTTGTTTGAATTATTTAATATATTTATGTTAATATTAATACTGTAAGTATATAATATATATGCATGACGAAATTTGTAAACATTGTTTTAGCTCCCCAATTAGCAATAGCTAGGGGGATAAAATGTAACTGCAATGCATGTATAAATTATAAATTTAATAAAGTTTAAAATATTAAAAAAATACATTTTCAAATGTACAATGTAGTACTAATGGCATCGTCGTACTAAAGTAGTACCGTCACACTGAAAACTGAAAGGCAAAAATGGTTACTTTTAAAAAATTAAGAAAAAACATATATTCCGGTTTAAACCGTCTTCAGTAAAATCATAACATAAATCAACAAATTATAATAATTAAAGTATTTACAAAATAAAATTCATATTCATATGTGGTTTAAACTATTGAATTTGTCTTGTGTAGGTGTCCTTGTGTAAAAGTGTTTTCTGTGTATGATGTATATTTGTGTATATATTATTAGTTTTCGTTATCTTAAATTTAGCCCATAGGCGCTTTGGACTTAGTGACTGTTTGATGGGCTTGTTTCAAGTGCCGTAAACCTTAAATTCCATATTTCTTTAAGTTGATTCCCCGTATAGGTTTAACTTCATATATTTCTTTAAATGGTTCGCCATTGTAAATAAATAAATTTCTTTATTCGTATAATGCTGAAGTCTGTTGGTAAAGATAGGTTTCGTTTGGTCTTCATGGCTATAGTCGAATCTGTGCCCAGTCAGTCATTCATACTCTAAAGGTTTGTGTGTATAAGTAGAACAGTTTTTAATTTTAATTTGGTAGACAATTCTTTTTGACTCGCAAGTTAGGTGACTAGGAATGTTCTATTTGTACAACCATTTGTGAATTCAGTAGATGTTGTTAATTGATTACATACTTTGCAACGAGGCTGTATGATCCTTTTTTATAATTTTTTAAAATCTGATGGAAGTTTTGGTTTTGAAATAAGGTCCTTTAGAGTTGGTGTTTTTTTTAAACAATGCGAAGTACTTCTTTAAAATTTGTGTTGATAAATGGTGAGTTTTTTTTAGGATACTGAAAGCTATTCTCATTATGTTATTTATTTAATGGAAGTCGGGATAGTATTGTGTTATTAATTTTGGTTCATCGTCTGAAAAGGAATGGATTGTTTGGCTATTTTGGTTGTTGATTGATCTTACTTTTGAGTCGATAAGTTCCGAAATTTAATTTCTTTTTACGAGGGATTTTTTAAAATCTCAATTAAATTTTAAAAGTCATCTTCATTACTGCTGAGATTCTTTGCTCTAGTAGTTAGGCTCTTAAGAATATACTTTTTAATGTAGAGGATGGCAGTTACGGTAGTGTATTGAAAGGAGTAGGTTGGTTTAATATTAATTTTGTGACTACAGTTTTGAAGTTTTACATCAAGGTTCAAATAGGTTACAATTATTTTAAAGACGTTTCATGTAAATCTTAGCTGAGTATCAAATCGATCAAGAGATTCTAAAACTTGGTTTAGTTTTTCTTGTCCTAAGGTCCAGATCATGAATATATCATCCATGTATCTAAACCAAAGAACAGGTTTGCTGGTTTGTGCGCTGGGAAGTTGTGTTCAAATTTGGCCATGAAAAGTTTGCATATGAGGGTACCATGCGTGTACCCATTGCTGTATATTTTTGTTATAAATAAAAATGATCTTTGAATCTAAAGCAATTACAAGTCAATATAAAATTCATTAATGGCATTAAAACAAATCTGTACTAGGTTGTGCATTAGGGGTCTAATGTTTAAAACTTAACGGTATAGAGTTTGCGGTTTAATAACGGGTTAAATGGAATTGGTATTTGCTTTTTGTGGGTACTTGCCTGTATAGATATTAACTTAAGGTTATACGCTTTTAACCATCAACGCTGGTTCTTTTTTTGTTTTGCGACGAAGGCTAAAGTAAAAATATTTCAAATCTTTGCGGTTGTAGCTAAGTTTTAATTGGTCGTTTAAAGGGCATCCTAAACCAAAGAAATTGTCTGACATATCGGGACAATTATTTAATGAATAAAAGCTTGTAACAAGTATATTTTAAGTGCATATTTTGGTGCATTTACAATCTATTCACGTATTTATTGATGCTGTAAAAATTTAATCACAGCTGGTTATTCACAAAACTGCATACAAAACTAATGCTTTTTATTGGCAAGCCTTCAGTATTAAAAGTAAAGTCACCAAGAACTCTTAAGATAACACGCACTATTCTTTACAACTGTATGGTATTTACGAAACATTCTATTACAAATATATTGATTTACAATAATTTACTTTCTATAAAAATATTTGTGAATTCTTACATTTCTTTCTTGATGAAGGTGTCTGAATCATTCTTCGATACAATCCTAGCTTTTATTATTTCTTTAGTACTACAGGTGGCATTGCAAATCCAAGCCTCGGGACACCTAGAAATACAGTATAAGTGTCAAAGACCACTCCTGGTGTTTGAAAGCCACGTTAAGTCGTAAGTCTTTATTTAGCAATTTTCCTGCCTCTGAAAATTATGACCTGGTGAATTGTCAAAGTTACAATATTTCTATGTTACAAAAATTAGAAGACACCTTTGAAAAAACAATAAATTCACTAGAGATGTTTACTGTAAATTTACAAATCACTAATTAATAAAATTATAGTCGTAAATTTGTCCTTACCTCAAAAAACTTTCTTGAAATCGGTAATAACGTTATTACAAATATCGATTATACAATGGCCACGACAAGGTCTTGCCAAAGGGCAGCGCGCGACTGAACTCCAGTGAAACCGCCCCCGCAATCACCCCCGAGACACGAAGTGTTCCGGAGATAGCCGACATGTCCCGAGCATACGAGGTACTTACCTGGATGAACACTTAGCTGTCACTGTCCACTTTAATGTATTCCCCTCACGTTGTACATTTGGAGTTGTCAAGTAGTCTTCTTTACGACTTAACGTAAGGGAGGGTAATTAGGTGAATTTGCAGCAGGACTCTGCGTTGAAATTGTTGACCTCTATACCTCTGAAATGCGTTTTCATACCTTAAATCTACCATCAATGTCCAATATTGTGATGACTCATAATGCTTTGTAAAAAGTAGGTTAAAATATAAATTTAATGACATGTTACGTTCATATAATTCAAGATACACGTAACTTATAATGGTTAAAGTAGACTTGAAACAGATAAACAAAACAGTTTGTGTCAGTTTTATAAGCTGGGATAAAACTGACTTCTTTCGTAATAAAAAACCAGTCAAATGTAATAATTACTATTACATTTAAAATATTAAAGCTAAAATTTCAAATTACCTCGGGCGAAGAAGAATATTTGAGACGACTGATGAACGATATTCATAGTATTTGTAATGATGCAACTAATATTGACAATCACGCAAACAAATTGAAAATTTAAGACTTGTAAATAAAAAAATAGTGAACAATGAGTTAAACTCAATGCTCTGGTTACTATAGTATTAAAGAACCAGTCGTTACACTTGTTGCTATTAATCAGTGTCAAATAGAAAAAAATCATTAAAACCGCTAATGTATCTACCAACGAAGTAAGTACAACAGGTTAGGTAGGTAACTGTTTTGTTAGTGTAACTACAAGCTACAACTTTTCTTAATTTCTTCATTTTCCCATATTAATATTTTACTAAAACTACTTTCATCCTTTCCCAAATCATAGCTCTACAATCCATCTCCGATACCAGAAACCAGCACCCGCTCGTGGACAACTTCTTTCTCATGGTGTAACAGTAGCCCTTTGACCTTCTTAGAACAATCATTCTAAACCATGAGAACAATCAATAGTCGATGTCAGCAAGAAGAATCTGCGACACGTGCAGTCCACGTGGACTATCGGCTATGTTTGAGCATAATTAAAACCACATCTATTCACATAGTCACGCCTACTTAGACCTGATTGAGTGGTCAGGTGTCAGCGGACCTTTTCCCACCGGAGAAGGGACATCAATTCTCCACAAGTCGAGGAACTGTCAACTCTGCTGCCTCCGTGGTGTGTTCACCCTGTGTTGTTAAGTGCGCGAGTGCCAAATTTTAAAATGGATTAATTGGATATTTCATAAAATAAGTAAGTGCAAAATCATTTGTATAACAAAATGTGAACTTGGTCATTCTACTTCATTTCTTTAATAGTTAAATTATTCAAAAGTTAAAGGATTACCAATATCAGCTACCAATTTCAATAACGCAATGTTTATCACAGTGGTAAACAGCATGATAGCCACACAGGCTTAAACATATATAATTTTAATTCAAATTTCTAACAGTTTCAGTATTCTTGTTTATTAATCTTAGTTTCGTTAAAATCACTTCTTTAAAAAGGAAAAATTATCGGGTTCATACATAAATTTAGCAGACCGTCCAATCATTCAATTTCACTTGAAATAAGGCTCCCTTGCTACCGCTCATTAAAATGAATCCTGGGTAGGGACAACCATAATAGTCAATCAATTTTCAACAATAAACATCAAAACCATAGCATGGTATTAAGGACGCAAACAGGCCACAGAGAACTTTTAACTCGTAAGTCTCCCATTGGCTGTGCATGGATTAGGGATTTTGTGTTTCTCTATTTCAGTTATTAGCCTGGTGGCTAGTGTGCAATTGGCCCGTCACCGGCCAACCAGTCAGTCCAGGGTATTCTCGTTCAGTGAGTGGACGTACTTTTGCAGGACATAAGGCTGAAATTACTCCGGTGACTTGAGCTTACCCTTTAGTGTGGCTTGTGTTGTGGGTCATTGTAGTTTTGTTTTTTCTCTCTAGGCTATTCTAATTCTAAGATTTAATTTGTTGTTTGGATCCTAACAACCACATGTTGTTTAGTAGTTGGGACTTCAGCTACGCTGACTACTTCCTTTAGGGCAAGCTCATATTTTCTAATGTTCTGTGTTATGTTTTAGGTTTTCACCTGAAGATTTGGATCAGATTGCAGAGATCCCAAACGTCGTGATCCTTTTTGTTCACTAACGATGGAAAATTCCACAATAGTTCAACTTCTAAAATAAATAGCTTGAAAGTTAACAGTCGTATCTTCTTTCCTTGTGTATCTCCACTGCCAAGCATAGTTTGCCCACATTCTAAAATACCTTTAAATGTAACAACAATCAAATCGTTTTTATATATATATTTTTTTTACATGGTGGAGGCGCTGGGTAATTGTAATGTCCATCCTTCAACAGCCCCATGTAAACTGTACGTTTGGTATCTTTCTCACTATTCCAGGAATGCCATTTGTGATAATAATTGCACAATTTCTAGAGAGGACAATATGGATTATTTAAGGCAAAACTTATTGCATTCCTTCCATCGTGGAACGTCCGCACCTTCATCAAGCACTATTTATCAAATTGGAAATCCCCTATGTAAAGAGAAGCACAACAACTCCACTTTGTCTTGATCACTGAGGTTTGTGGGATTCATTTTTCAACAAAGTAGTGATATCTTGATTTGTAGTATTGGATTTTCGTCTCTAAGGTCCCTCTCATTTCCTGTATCATGTGAATATATTTTTCCTTTGCTGCGTTTCATTGTAGTGAATAACTTCAAACACTTCGAAATAATAATAATAAATAATAATAATAATATATCTTTATCTAACTGCTTACAACACAGGCCACACAATAATAACCAACACATTACACATCTCTGAACATGTATCGAACAACTATAAATGAGAAAAAAATATAGGGGTCTCTTAGAAAAAATCTGAGTTGAGACCTCCTTCAGATACTAAACAACTATTATGCTATAAGAGAGCGAGACTAAGTAACCAATATTCTATAGATAACAATATATTATGTACAATTGATTAAAAGGTAACTGTGAATAGTCTAACTAAAAGTATTGTGATACATTCTTGTGCATCCTCTTAATACAAAATAAGCAGATTGAGTCAATTCTGTAACTCTAACACAATTCAAGTACATGAGTGTCTCAATGCTGCAGGTTACCTAGAGTAGCTGATCAGTATTCAAGAGGTGAGTTTCAGACAACATGGCAGTGACACTTCAGACAACACTGGAATGTGAATGAGCTGAGTAGCAGATTGAGTCAATTCTGTAACTCTAACACAATTCAAGTACATGAGTGTCTCAATGCTGCAGGACCTAGAGTAGCTGATCTGTATTCAAGAGGTGAGTTTCAGACAACATGGCAGTGACACTTCAGACAACTACAACACTGGAATGTGAATGAGCTGAGTAGCAGATTGAGTCAATTCTGTAACTCTAACACAATTCAAGTACATGAGTGTCTCAATGCTGCAGGTTACCTAGAGTAGCTGATCTGTATTCAAGAGGTGAGTTTCAGACAACATGGCAGTGACACTTCAGACAACTACAACACTGGAATGTGAATGAGCTGAGTAGCAGATTGAGTCAATTCTGTAACTCTAACACAATTCAAGTACATGAGTGTCTCAATGCTGCAGGTTACCTAGAGTAGCTGATCAGTATTCAAGAGGTGAGTTTCAGACAACATGGCAGTGACACTTCAGACAACTACAACACTGGAATGTCAATGAGTTGAGTCAATGAAATACTCAATGAGTCGAATGATTGACTCAATTCTGTAAATCTAAAACAATTCAAGTTCTTTACGTTGTAATTTATTTAATTTTCATTTCTGTCGATCCGATGTTGGACAGCTTTTGATGGTTCTTTTTTTAAATTATATTTCTCACTACATTCAGAAATTATTTAAGTTGGTTTCATTTTGTTATACTTGTGAGTTTTTATACAATATCATTGATATTAATATGAACTAAATATAAACTAAATACCATTTAACATTTTATTTTGCCGACCGTTTTCGGAAATTGTTCCATAACCACGGTGGAAACAAAATTAAAAAAAGAAAATTTGTAAAAGGGTATTTAGTTCATATTTATTTCATAATATATTCAATATTCCTTCCGCGTGAAACCCCCTCTGACGTTGATTGATATTAAATACCGAAAGTGCAAACAAATGCGTGTAATCAGAGAATATTTATTATACCTAGACGTGTAATAACATTACATGCTTCAAACATATTAAGGTCATTGTCCAATGTTGAGAACAATATTTTTAAATTTAAACAATAATAATCAACAAATGATTAAAATTAAAATGTTTAGAATAATAACAGTTAAAAGTAGGAATTTTAAGAAGCGAGTTGATTTTAAAATGTCTTTTAGGGAGAAAAAGTTTGTTGAGGAATCCCGCTGTTCTAAAAGCAGTATTTAATATTGTTTCAAATTTAATAATAGTCTTATGTAGCTGTTTTCAATATTGTTCTCGATACTTGACAATGATTAAAATGGTTGAAACATGTAATGTTATTACACGCATTTGTTTGCACTTTCAGTTTTAATTTCAAACTTGATTACACAGGGTGTCCCATAAGTAAAGTGCCAAGACTCTATAAAAGAATATATGGGTCAAAATAAAGAGAAATCAAGAAAAAAAAATGTTTCTTGAATATAGTTAACCAGATATTCACTATTTTTCTATTTTTATAATTATTTATTATCTCCCACATCATTTATCATCAGATTTGACTTGAACTTAACATAAATTTGTATCTAAGTAAGACCATTTTATGGGAGAAATTACCAGCATGATCTAACTTATCATTTTAAAACGGTGGTTATTTTATGGTATTTTTAGGTTTTGGCGTTACACCTTAAATAGCGAATAAACGGTGTTTTACGATAAAATGTAAAAATACCGTTTTGTAGCAAATTTATTGTCTGTTCATTGACACCAAGGTCACATAAATCGATTTAGAATCAACAAAGTTATAGTGGGAACTGTGGCAAACATCAAGATAATAAGGTGCAAAGTTGTCTGTTTTCAGCCAGAGATTCCACTATAACTTCGTTGATTCTTAACCGATTTCTTTGAACTTGGTGCCAATAGATAGGTAATAAAATTCGCTACAAAACAATATTCTTTACATTTTATCGTAAAGCTCGCCGTTTATTCGCTATTTAAGGCGTAACACCAAAATGCCCAAAAATTAAAAAATAAAATAGCCACAGTTTAAGTTAGATCATGCTGGTAATTTTTCCCTATATGGTCTTACTATGATACAAATGTATGCTAGGGTTGAGTCAAATCCGATAAGTAGTGTGGGAGATAATAAATAATTAGTGACAAATACAAAATAACAAATATCTGGTTATCTAAGCGTTTTGGAAAAGATTTTATTCTTAATTTTCTCTTTATTTTGACCCATATAACCTTTTCCTAGAGTCTGGCACTTTACTTATGTGCCTCCCTGTATAATAAATTACAAACTTGGTCTTCATGAACAACATTTTATTTTAATTCTTATTTTGGTATTAACGTTCTTGTTTTCATCGTAAACCCACAATATGTCGTATTGGTTTACATTATGGTTTGTTGGTTGTTGTTAGAAGCGTCCATCAGCCCCTGGAGACCACGATGCAATGTCAGTATTATTGTTGGCCAAACAACAATCTGAATCATGGCAGCATTATGATTGGATTAACTCAATCCCACCGTTCTATTTACATTAGTGTTTCAACCCTAGATAATAACACTGTAATAACAGTAAATCCGCTTAGGATTAGGTATTCATTTGTTTGTTCTCAATTCGATCATGAAATACCCGTGGATTAAACCCGAACATTGTGATTTAAAAATAATTGATGTAGGTTTTATCAGGTTTTTATTAAATAAACAGTAATTTTCGTTAATAATTCGTTTTAAATTGTAACCTGATTCTTGACGGATGCGTAGTTACATACAACAGATTCATGAAAATAATTGGTCAGGGAATAAAACAAATATTTTGTTTAGTTTCCTGCTTCGTCGTAAAAGTAATGACTGTAATCAACAAACTAGAGTTTTGTTGTAAATACAACTACAAAACTGAAATTTACATCCATAAAATAACGTTTGAGTGTGATGAGTTTCTGAGTGTTGAATTATAAGTAATTATACGAGAAATGGTTACTAATGGTAACGCTTTTGCTTATTTTCTTCAATATAAATAGTTAAAATTTGTAACATTTCTTATAGTAGTTTGAAATTGGTTTGATTGATATTGTTTTTTATTTTTCAAATTTGTTATGCATAAAGTATAACCTCCAAATCTAAACTTTATTAAAAACTAAAAGTACAATACCTCGATATTGGTACATTTGATATCTTCTTAGAAAAATCAATTGAAATGCCCCAAAATAAAGTATTTAGAATTACAACTAAGTCTTCTTAGTTTGTAAGGTTTGTCCAAATTCACAGTCAACTAGGAGTTAACAGATTTTCAATTTTTATAAGAAAAAGTACTCAGAGGTTCTTGTCAAATCTGGTTTGGTTGTTGGTGCACAATATTTAACTACGTCTAAATTATAAGTGTTTTAACAACGTTCCTTGGTTTATCCAAACGTAGCTAGCAAGAACTTGTTTCTGGTAGTTGATTTCCATTCTTTTTGTATTATTTGATCTGCATTTTGATCCAGAAATAAATGTTTGAAAAATTGTCGTGCCATTTTATTTTAAAACCAGCTGTTTTTTGAAATATTTATTGGCGTGGTAGTGTTGCTTTTTCCATGGAAATAATATGCTTTTTATGATATTTTTATTACTTCATAGAGCTAACGTTATACAAAACCGTACATGCAAAATACACTTGTGTAGGAAACTGTACGAACAAAACATAAAAATAGCTTTGCTTTTTGAACGTAAAAGGACAGACAACTCATTCTTAAAATCCATTTATCCAAACCAAAACAGTACACTCTAAAGTTTAATAAGAGAATCTCTTGAACAAAATTGTAAACCGACCGATAAACTTAATAGAAATAGTATATTTTATTTTGAAATTGATAAAAGATAACGAAACGAAGAATATTTTTCATCATATACAGTGATGTAAACTACCGTATGTGTTATGAACAACGTACCTTGCATTTATAGCTATGTTTAAAACATGTCTACTTGCAAATAACCTGATGAATGTATCACCCCTGTCATTAAAAGCTGTAAAGGTTACTTAAGAAACACCTTGAAAACCTTACTGCACGGACTAGTTTGTTTATAAACAACTTGTGTTCCTTGCACTAGGAAAAAAACAATGTTTGCCGTGGAAATGAGTCATGTCAAGTTTCTTGGTAATATAATTATTGTATTGAAAACATTTGTTTCGTAATTAGTTAGATGAAACAAATCATTTCAGGAAATGAATATTATAATCTTTTCAAGTGCTGAAAGTAAACAGAGGGTGAAATATATAAGCTGTTTCTGAATTTAATCTGGTGCCTCTCGCCTCAATGCGTTCTGTGAAGCTAGTCATTTAAATCCAGCGCTGCCAATTCAGGTGACAGATTGAAATATCCCAATATCTTCTAAATCCCTCGCCGTCAGTTCAGCTGATCCGTAGGAAATGAGTTCTGGGAAATTTCAGTTTACTCTCCGTCGCCCTTTTACAATTTCAATATTGATTGCGTTTGGAATTTGTCTCTTGGATAAAGTTTTAATCAAACGTAGCAATTCAGATGACACTCTTGAAGATTGCATATCCAGAAATGAGGAACCATTTTATTTTAGAAGAATCAACTGCTCAGAAGCTAATCTGAACATTATTATAGCTGAATCGTGTTTAAATCACACATTGGCGTCATCAATAGAAATGTATAACACGCGGTGTACAGTAGATTAACATGAGTATTTACAGACAATTTCTAAGTGCAAGTCTGTATATCACTAAATCACTATTTGAGATGCCGACCACTCTCATGAGGGTATTTTAAGGAAATATACTGGTTGAGTGCACAAGTCAATCTTCTATTTGAAAACAGAAAGTTGGTTAAGTCAACTGTTTTAAGGAAAAGGGAATGAAAATATATAAAAAATAACGTGTTGTTGATATAAACTCATTTTAAATTGGTAAATGAGTTTATTTCAACAACTAAATACTATTGCAATCGATAATTGCTTGAATCCCAACTGGCCACCGTTTATAGTTGTAAGGACAGGAAATTACGAGGCATATTGGATTGATTTTAAAGCTTCAATATTAACATGTAAAAATTGTTGTAGTGCTCCTTTTTCATATTTTGGCATGCTTATCATTAGGTTTACAGAAAACTGGTTCTGTACATATCTCTAAACTTGTTATTATTACGGGGTTTTCAAGTTCTAACATAGTGGCATTATTAAAACCATTTCTGTTAATATACCTAAAGACGATTTATACTCGTAATTTTGAAAACTGTATTTTAAAACATTACTTTGTGATTGAGTTCTTTTCGTTTAGGTTTGTTGTCGACGATAGTAGCATTTTTGTACATTTTGGAAACAATAATTTTGTTTAACAAAATGTCATTTGGATACCGGAATGCTTATCATTCCCACAATAGTAGGTACGTTAATCGTTTCGGAATAATTTTCACAGCTTCACATCTAAGACCAACTTCCTTGTGTAGTTGAGTAAAACTATATTATAAATTACCTGAAAGTATAAGATCAGAGACAAATTTAATTCCTTCAAACGCAAACTAAAACAATATCTTTTAAACAATTCATTTTATAGTGTGGATGAATTCATGGATGTATCCTAAACTAATTAGAAAATAATAATCATACACATAATTATAAGTATAGTATCAAATAGTTTAGAATTTATTTTACAATTACCATTAATATACTTTGGACTATTTGGCCTACCCGGTACCGGAGATTTTATCATTTCTAAATTCTTTGTAAACTTAGTTTTGGCATTATGTTAACACAATTCATTATTGTACACTGACAATAAATGTTATGTTATTCACTTAGATACAAATTTATGCTAAGTTTGAGTCAAATCCGATAAATTGGCAAAGATCTGGTTAACTAAACGTTTTCGGAAAATTTTTATTCTTAATTTTCTCTTTATTTTGACCCATGTAACCTGTTCCCAGAGTCTGGCACTTTACTTATGGGACACCCTGTATACACACGTTCACCCGTTGTTCTGATAGTTTTCCCTCCACAATTCCACAAACGGACCCACAATGCAGTAATAAACACTACAACGTGCTATGATTGTAAACTCCACGGAGTTGAAGATCTTCTCTTTTCCCTCGGGAAAGGAGATCAAAACACATAATTCTTGGCGTTGCTGGCGAGAATCCAACGCGCTGTGTAAGAAGTGGAAATGTTCCCGCCAAGCCAGGATTGTGCCTCGTGCAAGATGTTTTAGTCATTATTGATAATTGAACTATTTAATGTTTATGGTGTTTAATGTGAGCTGACTGTTAGATGGAATTCAGCTTTCGAAAACGCAAATTAAACCTTTAAGACAGACAGATTGGCTCATAAATGTGCATTTATTTATTTTATTTGTTACCAATAATATACAAAAATTGTTTAGGTTGGCGTTTAAAAAAATACAATTCATAATGAAAACTACAAGCCTCTACATCAAATATAGTTTTAAAAACATAATAAAATTTAGCTTATATCATAACGTTATTCCACACATTTCTTAATTGCAAAAGAGTGGTCCATAAACTCCTGGACACTGTAAAACCCTCCGGTGTCCAGATAAGTTCTTAGCTCTTTTTGAAATAATTTTGTGTTTTGGAGATTTTAGATATTTTTCGGAATAATTTGAAGCAGTTAGATTCCAGTCTGAGATGACAATTTTGTGAATAATTCAAGTCGATGATAGTCAATTGTATAACTAGTTCCTGATCGAGTATCATGACTATGGATTTCAATGCCTTGTGTTAAACTGAATTTATTAAGTCAGAATAGAATTAGGGATGGAAAGGTTAGAATGTCTAATTGTTTGAAAGCATCACGACATGAGTCACTAATCTTCAAATTGTATAAAATTCCAATGGTTAGTTTAATACAAATGAAATTTAATTTAATACACATAAAAATCAAATGTGTTAAGTTAATCAGTTAACAACTGCAAGGATTAAACAAAAATTTAAAGACAGTGGAAACCATTTTAAACGTGATTATAATTCAGATCTGACTAAATTTGAACCCCTGTTTTTACACATTCTACATAGTACAATAAAAAATCTCGAAAAAGCTAAAAATCGTTATTTATGATTGCTTTTGAATAAAACATAATGATGTTTCAGGGCCGTTTTTCAGTTCTAACTTCAACCGGTGGTTAGGTTAGGTTAGTTAGCCACTTCGTTAAGTTTGTTTACACAGCAGTGCAAACACCTTAATGAGTTATTGAAGACTATAAATCAAATAAATGTATTCCTACCTATTCTTGATTGTATGTTGCACCATGTGAAAACAGTTGGAAACAAACTGTTGCACTAAAATGCATAGTCAAAGCAGACAACGTAAAACGAAACTTTCCAGTGTTTTGACTGACTAGCTGCTGGTCACATTTAAACCATTGCTTAAGTTTGATTGAATAACATAGCTGACGCGTAGATGCAAGCACTACCTGGAACAGCCAAACCTATTACGGATACAAATTAAAGCGAAGTGCTCTTTTCACCCTCTTGGGCCGTTTTGGCCACTTTGAGGTATCATTTTCACAAAGTGTACACATGTTCCTTTTAAATTCAAAGTGATACTAGAATAGAATTCTTTATTACAACATAACGTTCTTTACATGAAATGTTTGAACAGGTTGCTTGTCAAATTATACTCAGAGTAAATTTAACACAGGAGTTAGCTCATGAATGTTTGCCTTCAAAAGTTAAAGTAACAGACCTGCAAATTCATTTGCAACCAATGCTGAAACTCGCTTGAAAAAATTTTGTGCAGAAGTATTCTATAATTAAACGAGTTTTATGGACACAATAAGTTCAAACAGACAACAATTGGATCAATTCAAATAATGTATGCAAATAATACATGTTTGAATCATTACATTTTTGAATGAAAATTTTATACAACATGACGGTTGCATGTAATGTTTGGCAATAAAATATTTATTTATTTTTAACTTAAAATGTATCATTTAAAAATCAACAACTTTATAGTAACACTTTCTAGCAAAAACAATCTTATTTTAATTTAAAGTTAGCTATAGACAAAGATTTAAAAACAATTTGGCAGCTTATTATATAATTTTAAACCCAGATATTGAGGTGTTTGTTCATACAGTTTTAGCCTATGAATTGGAAATTGCAAGTTATTTCTAAATCTGGTACTATATACTGTACATGCAAATGCTGTTCATTTTGAAACAAATCTCGATTACTATGTATAAAAACTAAACAACTGTATATACAAGCAAGGCAGTGTTAAAATAATATGATCAGAAAACATAAATTTACATGAATGTCTTGAGGTCAGAAATATACTTCTTAAATATCTTTTTTGAAGTTAAAAAATTATTTTGCATTAGAAGAATATCCCCACAGGATTATTCCATACTGCAGTAGTGAATAAAAAGAACCATCATATGCCATCCATAGCTCCTGAAATGATTTTAACAAAATCAGATAAAGCATCTATTGTACTACAACCAGATCTGAAACCATATTGATTATTACTAAATAAACCTTTATTTTCAAAAGATACTCAGTTGTTGTTGAGCTACCTTCTCAAAGATTTTTGAAAAGTTTGAAAGAACGCTTACTGGTCTGTAATTATTTAACTGTTCTCTACTACCTTTTCGAATATAGGATGAATATTAGCAAATTTCTACTGTCTAGGAAATACACCATGTTTAAAAGACTGATTTATAAAAAAGCAAAGAGTCTGTGAAATATAATCAGCGGAAGCTTTTAGGATGTGAACTGGAACCTCATCCCACCCAGATGATGTTTTATTTTTTAAACTCATTATTGTCTTGTATATTACTAGGAGATACCTCCTCAAAGTTAAACACATCTAGATTTTTTATTACGTGGCCTGATGTTAACATGAATTTTCTATATTTGCATGTATGTCAATGTCTTTTGTAATATTTAAAAATGAATCGTGACTAATACTTCTTTATTGTTTGTTGTTGTGTCAAACACTTTAGGTCTCCCTCCAAAGGTCCTCCGGTGGAACGACTTTGCTGGTAAACGAATATTATCACATAATTGGCTTTGATTTGTAGAGTATTCGCAATATCCTAAAAGTTGTCAAAAAGGGCACATCCGGTGTAGTTCTTACCCCGTTTTAAGAAATTCACCGGGATTCACGTTAGCGCTCGTCGCAAAGCGTCGGTTTTGTTTCATTCTGCTGTGTTTACGTTTTACCGGAAGCTGCTCAGAGAAAAGCCGTGTTTTGTTCTGTGTTGCAGCGGCTGTTGCCAGACTAAAACAGCAAACACACTTCACTCAGTACGCAGAATGCACTGTGCAAACTGCTATTTGCTGTTTAATTGAGTCACATTTCAACATCTCGATTAGACTTGGTAAAGTTCTGAACTGGTATATGCTAATGTTTAGTCTGCGTGTGTCTTTTGTAGTAAATCTGAGCTATAACCTCAATTTAGACTTAGGAAACCTGGACAATCTGGGTTTTGTTTTAATTTAAACAAACACATTTAAGAGGGGGCCGGATAGAGCCCGAACGGCGTTCAAATGGGACAAGGAATTTAACATGAGAAATTTTGCAAACTGTGTTTTACGTAGGTTAATAAACTAAAACGTGGAAAATTTTTCTGGAAGCATAGAGTCATTAGTGCTGCTGCATATAAGAAAGGAAAAAGTGAGTTCGGTTATAAAATAGAATTTTAATTACTGAACTAGTTCTATGTTCTTATGGACAAATCCAGTTTTAGTTGAGATGTTTAATTTTCATAAAGAGCTTGTCAAGTGATCACCTCATTTTGGTCTTGAAAATGTTGATGGTACTGAAAACTCAGACGTCTATCTTAACCCGAAAAGAAATACTGTCCATTTAGTTACATATTTTTTATTGCGTGAAGGTTGGGCTGGCATAAACTTTTTTAGCCGTTTTTCATCGATAACCGAATTGGTACATATTATTAAAAAAAGTTATCAAAGGTATCTTTTTTAATGCATACTGACACTTTTTGCCGGTTTTGAAAAATGGGTCATTGGGGGGTAAGACTTATAACTCTGTAACTTAAAATGGACGACATTTTACTTTCTAGTATCAACACTTTCTAAGATTCAAAATACTGTCATTTGCTTTGGTTCCTAATACAGAATAGGGGTAATTACCCCAATGACCATTTTGAAAACTGAGAGCAACAATGTTAGTAGCGGATTTAAAGGTACTTACCACTCTTATAGAATTGCCGATTTCGGTTCCCTGAAAAAACTGAAGTTAAAGAAGTTATAAAGGCGTTTCAACACTTTGCCTGACCTGTATAACAATGGTGTGGGGAAAGGCAAAATGATGAAATATCTGTCAATGGAGACTTTCTGAACAAAAAAAAAACACTAGTTCTTTGTTGCTTTTTTAGTGTGTATAGTAATGGCCGATTATCTTCACAATGATGACCTGATTCTTGATTTCTAGATTGTTAATGTCAATAAAATTACCTTAACTAACACGGATTATAGTTCAATCAATATTTCCTTGCGACAACCTCTTACTCGTATGTTTGTAAGGTTTCAATGTGAACAGATTAATGTTTTCCAGATGCTGGGACTCGTGGCGTGATCCTGTAATCCAGCTTCATGAAGGTCGGGGATGATATAGGTCTAAAACGGCTCAGATGATCTCAGATCATCACGGTGATACCCGCATCAACTCCACCATCGTTTAGAACATATCAAATCATCACCTGCGTGGTTCTCTGTTGCAGGACTTGTCCCAGTGAGGTGAATTGTATCTAAACCGGAAGTGGTCCTGGCTGCAGCGAGACACTGACATTTCCGGGAAACGGCCAGTCAGTTTTCCACCGGAACTTGCTGTCAACTCACCATTTCAAGCAAAAGTCCACTCATTGGTGGCAAGTTACTTTCAAATAGCAAGTGACAGTAGATTTTGTCATACAGTTCAATGTTGATCTTAAGCAAAAGACGTTAACTGTCGCTTGCAAACTGGCTAATTGACTTTCACCGTGTAAACCAGCCTTTCGTTGTAATGGAATATGTTTAAGAGGATTATTAACCAAGCAAAACCCACGTTTACCACTAAATATTAAAGTATTGGTTATTTCTCTCCGGTGGACGAGGAAAATCCAAGTTTACCTTCTGTTTTTAAAAACATCGGCTGTAGTAGGTTTGTCTTGTCTGGTTCTTTAAAGAGTCGCGCTTGCCGCCGATCTTACCAGCCAAGAGAAATGGCAGTAGTGATATTCCAGCAGCTCCGTTCACTCCAAAAGTGGCAAAACATGGTTTCAAGTACTCTCTCTGTTTCCGACTCGTTTATGAACCTAAACGTACAAATGCAGTTCAGATTTACGAGGTGTTCACGCTTACCCTTAAAGTGTCTGATTGTTTTGAAATTTTCTCCAGAAATATACTATATTTTAAACGTATCAGGGGTACAATTTTGAGTAAGTTATGTTCTGGACAGAACGGTACCATTATCATATCATATACATCCATCACATCGAAATGAAAACATCATCAGCTTAAAATTAGGGGAAAACCCCGTGTTTGCGTAAAATGTATCGTTTTTTAACAGTTCATAAAACATTTTATGGAAACCACGTTGTAGAAAATTCAATTTTAATTAGCCTTGTACCTTAACTATTTTTATAACCTTCCAAAGCGAGACCTATACCACTAAGCACGCATGGAGTACACGTTTCAGCATGACATTTTGGACATTTTATACTTGTTTACAGAATCTATAAAAAGTTTTAAAGCTATAAAATACGTTTTTTTTGTTGAGAACATAGCTATTCACAGAATCTTATCATAACCAGGTTTATGATATTGAAAATAAAGTTTCTATGGCTATAAAACTAATACGAAATGCAAAAAATTACGTGTTTTTTAGCGAGAAGGAGACCATAGCTCGGTAAATATGTGTGTAATCATAACAAATATATATATTTTCTGAAAGAAAATTAAATTTTACTGGCACAAAGTTCCTTCAAATCTTTGGTCAAGTGTATATTTTGGCGTCTAGAACTCTGTAAATACAAACAAAGACATTTTTCGAGTATTTTAGACGAAAATATCTATTTATCTCAACAACACCCAAGATTTAGAAGAACTTAAGACTACTACCTTGTTGAAAATTTAATTCTACATCGAAATAGTGCTATAGAAATCCATTTCCGGTTCGAAATAGTTTTTACCACGCAAACACGCAACAAGTACACGGGTTTTGAGATTTTTGAGGTTTTTACTTTTTTTATATAGAAATATAAGTCCGATCAAAAGATTTTAAATGGGACCACTATGGAGTTAAGATCTACCAATCAAAGCAAACTAAAACGGTGCCTCGCGTTCAAAAGTAATTCGTGAACAGACATAAAAAAAAAAAAAATCGCCCAAGTCGGTTGTATAACCTCCTCGTTTCACTGAAGTCGGTCAATAAATATATATATTTTGAATAAATCAAGAACCGTGATCATGTCAGCAATATGTCCTTACATGTAGAGAACCTGTTATACAAACAGAGCCTCCAATAATTGGCAATACCACATTTGGTATTTTATACGGTATATCAACCAGTGTGGGGAAAGGCAAAATGACAAATCTCTGACAATGGAAGCGTTTCTGAACACAAAGAGAACACTAGTTCTTTGTTATACACTGTGTGTGTATAGTAGTTATTGTTATCTTCCACAATACCTGACCTGGATTCTGATTTTTAATGTCAATAAAGTAACTCTTACTAACACGGATTATAGTTCACAAGTACGTCTTATGACAACTTTACTCGTATGTTTGTAAGGATTTCAATGTAACGAGTGGAATGTTTTAGATGCTGGAACTCGTGGCGTGGTCCTGTAATCCAGCTTCATGGAGGCTGTTTGAGGATGATATAAAGCGGCTCAGATAGTCTCAGTGATCATCTGATGATACCCGCATCAACTCCCACCATCGTTTAGGACATATCAGACCATCACCTGTGGTTCGGAAGTCACGTTAAGCAGTTGGTCCTTGTATTTTCATTGGTCATTAAGTAATTAATTAATGACCCATTTTAAGGAAGAGTCGGCCTTAGTTTGTAACAAGATTCACACCTCATAACTCATTACTACCACTCAGCAAACTCATCCTTCATTACATATTTGCCTTTAAAAATACCCTCATGAGAGTGGTAGGTCGGTGTCTAAAAATAGTGATTTAGTAATACCAACTTCTTGACTATTACAATGCTATTTACTTAGTTTTATACGATAAAACTCATTTATTTACTTGCTTTGGTTACACAGTATCTCGTTAAAAGGTATCTGTAATTATACTCCGTATATTGATAAATAAATAAATCATGAAAGTAGATACCTTTTGTATCTTTATTTGTTCTCATTGAATCTGTTTTAAAACTTAGCCACTTTATTCCAAATTTTACAAAAAATACTTAGTTCTATACCTCTCACTTACTAGTTCTGTAATGTTTTCAATCACGTTGTTGAATGTACCTCACAATTATTCATGTCAAAAGGTATAGTATGCATTAACTTCGTGAGACTTTTAATTGCCAAAGCTTTTAAGGAGTATAGAGCACCTTTACTTCACTAAAAGCATTGCATTAGAGAGGCCTCGTTGAAAGTCTCTTTAAAAATGATTTCTTCTCTATACAATTTCAACTTAATTAATCGACAGGTATTTATTACACAGAACATTTACAGTAAGGCAAAAATTGTGCATTTAATCTTAGATTTCAATATGGAATCATCATGATGGTGCAAGTGGGATTTTTAATCTAAATTTTAAGATAGCAACTTTTAAGATTATGTTTTAAGACATCTTGTTACTTACTATTTAAGACGTAGTCATAAAGTAAAAGCTAAAACACAAAAAATATACTTATAAACTGATATTTATAACGTAAAAGTAATATAGTTAATTTTAGCGAGATGAATGTTTCCAATGCTTTTTACTATAGGTGAGCATATGTATAGGTGCAGCATAAGAAGTCTATGCATGGTTTTTAAAAGTAACTTATTGTTAAAATTTAAATTTAAAATTATATTATTTTGTATGATCATATTCCTAATTTTCTGAGGCTGATGTTGATAGATTACCAAGATAAAACTAATTAAACTATCCAATAAAGACATTTATTTTTACCTAAAGATTTTCATGAACAATGTTCATATTTCATCGGTTCTAGGCAGTAGGCAAAAATAAATTTCTTTATTAATCAGTTTAATTAGTTTTAAACTTATATTCCTTAAATTATTCTCTTAGTTGTAAGAAAATTGCATTTCTATTAGTGTAACTACAAACTGCCCTTTTTAAAGCTTTTAAATCAAACAAGTGTATGCACTGTAGGAATATTCCTGCAACATACCCAGGCTCCAATATCGGTGTAATGTAGGTGTGTATGATTTACGTGCACTGAACTGTCAAGTTGATATTTAAATCACGTGACCCGAAGCTGCGTAAATGGACGCACGGTACCGCAGCGGGACTTAACCAGATTTATTGACTGAATCTGACAGGTTTTGCATTGTAAACACTTAACGGAAGGAATTTGTTATACTGAACGTTTTTCCAAAGCCTGCTGGATTGAATATCAAACGTAGGCTATGTTTTGTTGGGTTTTAGCTCTCATATTTAGTTGAGAAAAATCAACGCTTCCACGCCATCCACTTAAGGTCTAGAGAGGAACATTGTCAACAACGTTGGCAAAGTTATTCAAGCAATCACTTCACCAGTTTGGCTACTTGAATACTTGTATCATTGGCCCTTGATCAACAGACTAAAACAAAATACAATTCTTCACAAAACTATTTACAAAATGGTGGGATACAAACGGCTTCTTCTTTACTTCCTCTGTATACGTATGGTGGCCAATCCTAGAGACACTTTTTATTACGCTCTTAAACTGAGTAATCTTCATTTGCCGGATGTTTTGCGGGCGGTATACTATTATATGATATAGGTTCAAAGCGGCTCAGATAGTCTCAGTGATCATCTGCTGATACCCGCATCAACTCCCACCATCGTTTAGACATACTCATTCCATCACCTGGTGGTTCGGAAGTCACGTTAAGCCGTTGGTCCTTGTATTTTACGGTCACAATATTAATCAATGACCCATTCTATGGAAGAGTCGGCCTTAGTTTGTAACAAGACTACACTCATAACTCATTACTACCACTCATCAACTCATTGCCCACATACTTAAGGTTCTTTAAAAAAATCACCTTCATGAGAGTGGTCGGTTAAATAGTGTATTTAGTGATTAAAGATGCGTAGAAGATTTTGCGGATAAGATTTTAGTAGAGCTAAGTCGGCATCGAGGAACCATGACAAGCTGTCTGAGCACTGTAAGAGTGAACTTATTCCTCTGGTAAAATTGTTCAGGTTTTTCCTTCAGAAGGATGTGTTAAGCACATACTGGCTGTACACTGTGAGTATCCCAGTTACTTGAACAAGGGCCTGCAAAAGCTCGTGGCGTAGAGACGTTATGTGGCTCTCAATGTTATTTTCTGTAATAATAGTATATCCTCGAAAGCTGAAGAATGCCCCAACAATGTCAGACCAATGTTACAAGCCCTGAAACATATGGTAGACTGTTACCAGGTAGGTCTTAGTAATGAAGGTTCTAAGCTTCCTCAACAAGTATACAACTTGAGAGCCTGAAACAACCTCCCGATGTGCCGATTCCAACTCAACTTTGAAATACAGTAATCCAGAATCCCAATAACTTGACAGGTTCACTATTACAGCTTTTAAATAGAGCTATTACTCTATTATTGGTGAGATAAAGTCTGAGTCAGGTGAAGAAGATAACTTCTGTCATAACTGAAAGGTTCTCGATGTATGTTCGGAACAACGCTTTATAGATAATCCCAGACGATTGGTAACACATTTTTATAATGTTCTCGCACTAAAATATTTATTTATTTATTTCAGTAACCACCTCTACGCCGAGGCTATGCACCAATCTGAGAAAACAGCCGAACACACCATTCTTTAGATTGTGAAAGACTAGGGGTCAGAAGAAGGGTCCTCCTTGGTAAGTCAGAAGCAAGTGAAACATTGATAAGTTTGTGTACATATGGAAAATAAAGGGTTGTGTTCTTTTGCACAAGAGTTTGCAATCCCCTTGACAACCTGCAGTTAAACCTTCTCGGGTTCTCACTACATTCTAGGTTTTCGCTATCATACCGCGTCAGAGAACTAACAATGCAAATGTCAGACGTTTCGCCCATTCTATTGTGTGGCATCCTCAGCAGAGACCCTAAGCCTAGAATGTAGTAATGACTCCGGTTGCTACGCATTAAGATCCTCGGGTTCATTTGAATTCGTTTCGGTCGTAAGCAGAACAATTATTTGTACCGAATTTATCGTTGGTGATAACAACTTTGGGTTTAAAACACTTAACTAGTTGAATAACGTTTAAATATGTATACAGGGTGAGTTTTAAATTCCCCCATGTTGCAATCCTTCTTTAGAAAAAAGGAAAAAGTTTTTAAAATCCTTCGGAGAATGTTTTTATAGATTCTGAAGTTTCTTTTGACGTACCTAGGGTAACCCTCTCACCCAAAACCGGGGACCCGGTTTAATTCACCCCCCCCCCCTTTGTGCCACTTCAAAAGAAACGGAATTTTAATACAATTTCAACGACGCAAAGAAACACTTATCTCGCCTCGTTCTTTTTTTTTGTAATACCCATTTAAAGATTGCAAGAAATCAGCTTTGAAATGCCACATTTCACATACAAATCTTTCATGACAAATTTTTCTTGCAAATCTTTTGAGAGAAACATCACAACCCTATTACATAAAACTAGGATGTTTCGAAGAAAAATTAATCATTAAAAATATGAAATGTAGCGTTTTAAACATTACTTAACCCAAATGGGTATTACAAAAAACGAGTTGACATTAAACATTTGACTTTGCGTCGTTGTATTTTGGGTTTATATTTAAAAGATTTAGAGCTCTCCTTCCGGTTTTGGTTTGAGGGTAACGCAGTACGTCATAACAAACTTCCATAATTACAAACACCCAACGGGGTTTCTAAATATTTCTTTTTAACAAAGGTTAAAGGGGTGGACATTTAAAACTCACCCTGTAGAAACACGCACACTGCGAGTAACTCACAAGGACAGATTCTATCTGTTGATTACCGTAGCTTGATTACAGCCAATGATTACAGATTTGTAAGGACAAAGCTGAAGCTAGAGTTTGAACTGGACAAAGCCAGACTAGTAATCAAGTCACGTTTACACTGTATATTGTACCAGTTGTACGTGGAACAGAGGACTTGATCAACAAAACAGCAAATAACCCAGCGACCAGTTCACAATATTTACACGTAATATTACAATGAAATTCCATGTATGAGAGGGTTATAATTTGTATGTAAGTGCAGGATTACTCAATGGGAGAGAGTCAGACACTTTAAAACGAAATATACGGTAAGAAAAACCAGTATTTTACAAATGAATGCAGAGAACAACAAGACAGCTCATGCAATACCATTTCATAAAAAAATGTACGGTAAAAAAGTATTTTTAAAACTTCAAAACTTAAACACTTCAGTAAATAAAATTATACACCCATGGATTAAAGTTATAGAACCAAACGATTTCTATGTTTTCATCGCCCCTTTTTCATTTAACACCCTGTACAATTTTTTTTGGTTTCACTAATCGTTTAGTTGGTTTTAATGATACGTGCAGCACTTTTCTAAAGAAAAATCCAATTTTAAACGAAAAGGGTATATGAAATGAAAGAAAATCATTTGGTTCCATAGTTTTGTTTATGAGTGTATTATTTTTCTTAAAATACAGTATGATACAGCATTTTTTAAATTAAACACTACTGTAAATATAACGCTCCTTCATCTGAGACGGAATACAGGTGAAAAAGACACCTATTTTTTCTGTCGATTTTGGCATTACCAATGAAAAGCTACACCATATAATCTGCTATTTTCATGATTCAATTCAAAAAACAACACCGTTCTTGAGATTTGTATTTTTGGAGGTAGTTAAAAATATAAAGAAGATAATTGCAAAATGAGGACGTTTTTAAAGTTGGTACTTTTTAATTTATACTTACCAATCTATTATGACGGCATTCGCAAAACTTTTAAATGTATTGTTCTGAAGTCCCCAAAACTTTAAAGTGTTACAAAGTCCTTGTATTTCCATTGGTCATTGGGCTATTAATTAATGACCCGTTCTAAGGAAGAGTTGGTCTTAGTTAGTAACAAGACTCACCTCATAACTCATTACTACCACTCATCACACGCATCCTTCACCACATATTTGTCTAAAATACCCTCATGAGAGTGGGTTGGCATCTCAAATAGTGATTTGGTGATTTATGAAAAAGATTTTTCTGTTGCAGGACTTGTCCCAGTGGATGACCTGTATCTAAACCGGAAGTGGCCTTCCAGGCTGCAGTGCGCGAGAGACACTGACATTTGCCGGCCAGTCAGTTTTCCACCGAACTTGCTGTCAACTCACCATTTCAAGCAAAGTCCACTCATTGGCGGTGTTATTTTCAAATAGCAAGTGACAGTAGATTTTGTCGTCGTGTCAATGTTGATCTTAAGCAAAAGACGTTAACTGTCGCTTGCAACCGGCTAATTGACTTTTTCACCGTGTAAACCAGCCTTTCGTTGTAATGGAATATGAAAGATAATTGAAAGGATTAGTCAACCATAGCAACCAATGTCCCCCAGGATCTTCAAGTTTACATTCCGTTTATTTCATATGTTAATAAATGCAAAGGTTTGCTATTTGGAAATCATTTAAAAAACCTGTAACGTGGTGCAATACCTGATGAACAACGCTTAGTTCATGCTTTGTCTACTTTTCATAATATCTCCAGTTCTTAATCATTTACTAGAGACGCTCTGTTGTTACAAGAGACATTATTATACAAGTTAGTGTTGCAAGAATTATTCATGTGGTATCTCTAATGTGTTTTGTCTTGTCTGTTGCCTTTGTTCGGTAAACGCTTTGCAAATGCTGAGACGTTTACATTGACAATACGCTGTACTTAATGCTGTCTGTTAACTATACAGGGTATTGTTGTAGCAGTAAACTGTACTCAAGGGTAGTCATCCGTGACAAAGATGACTTTTGTGAAAATAAAATACTCCCTTTCCATTTGCGACATGTACAATGTAGACCAATGAGAACGATTAAAAGATGCTATAAAAAGATAATGTTTTATATTAGACAGCTAAATATTGTACAGAACGGTAGAGCATTAAGCAATTTGTCTTGAAACAAGTATTTTTTAACTAAATGCCATAAGTGCTTGATTTATTTAGGTCTCAGTCCTGTCCACAGAAATCCTGCAGGTTCAGATGTATCATGCTAAGTATAAAATGGAATCTCATGCTGAAAAGCGAATTGAACCGGATCAAATAATCTTTTTCAATATAACGAAGAATATATTTCCTATATTGGGGAATTGTTATTAATTACAACAACAAAAACAACATATAGATATGTTAAAACTGAAGTAAAGCTAATAATTTGTTTTTGTTCAGTAGTTAACAATCATACAGATAAATCCGAAAAGAAAAAATACTTTTTTGTACTTATATTATGCGGGTTCGAGGAATTATTCTTGCGCAGAAAGAAAGACCTAAAATTTAGACCGGCAGTAAAAGTAACGGCGGGCTTGGGCTACAAACTACTTTTCATACACTAAAAAACTCATAATTTTACCTTGATTTTTCTTCATTGTCTTTTTCTTTGATCCTGTTCATAAGAGTAGGCTAGAAATCAGTCTTTTTTGTTGGTGAGCATTTCCCACAATTTTTGAACGAGGCACGTTCGATCTCATTTGCAGAATTGTGACAACAACAGTGCACAGTGGTTGATAAATAACAGGTTTTGGAAAGTCTTTCAAACCGACCAACAGTCGAAACATCAAACCTTTGACATGTTTGGACACTGAAAACATTCACCTAAAATAACAGAGTTTTTTTATTAAATCACTATTTGAGATGCAGACCACTCTCATGAAACTATTTTTAAGCAAATATGTGGTCAAGGATGAGTGTGATGAGTGGTAGTAATGCGTTATGAGGTGTAGTCTTGTTACAGGCTACATCTTGTTAACTAAGGCCGGCTCTTCCTTAGAATGGGTCATTAATTAATGACTTAATGACCAATGGAAATACAAGGACGAACGGCTTAGCGTGACTTCCGAACCTATGCATAAGGTGATGGTCTGATATGTCTAAACGATGAAGGATTATGCGGGTATCATCAGATGATGTGAGACTATCTGGGCCGCTTTAGACCTACATCATCCTCAAAACCTGACACTCCATGAAGCTGGATTACAAGGACCACATATACGAGTCCCAGTTTTGTTGTGGTTGACGTTTTGATATCTAAAGAGCTTCATTGCCAGATTCCTCGTCCATTCTTCTCGTTTTTTTCTACTTTCCTCAGATAGCATCTCCCTTGAAGTTTGCTTTTGTATTTTTGTCAAAGTTTAGGATTCATTCCTTGGACTGGTAGGTACGAAGGTGGATCTATAAACCGTAAGCTTGGTCTTTATTGTCCAGGAAATTGTTTTTAATGCTCTAAAAGAGAAAACTTTGTTGCCCCAATCCTGTCATTTATTTCCTCACTTTTCAGTTTTCATATAACTGAGCCCAGATATGTGGGGTTTTGGACTCGCTGCAGAAAATTGTTCCCAGCGAATTTGTGATTGATCTGGCTTCCACCGACGATCATTATTTCTTGATTACATTTATTTTATTACATTCTATTTTTGGTTAGCTATCTCCCAAACTTTCATATATTGTACAAACATTCTTCTTTTTCCCCAAAATTAACGTCATCAGCGAAAGCAACTGGTAATTCCTAAAACAAATTTTTCATTTTTAACTTCTTTCAATATCTGGTCTAACAGAAGGATAAGAGAAGTGGACACAGGTTATCTCCCTGACTGACTCCTTATTTCGTGATGAATTCTGAAGATCTATGATTTGAAGTTCTAGCATAATTTGCAGTTTTATAATATACTCTTAATAGCCTAAAATAAATAAATAAAGTCGCCTGAGTTATCTCTTTCCTCAACACACAGTTTTACTAAAGCTTCCCATATTTCACATCTTGGTACTCTATCAAATGACAGGCTTACTTCCCTAAAGTTCACGGCTATGTCTTATCATATCATTTTTATAATTTTTCTACACTACTTCTTATATTTGAGAGTATCTGGGCCACAATTAAAAGGAGAAACGGTTTAATAATATTAAAAACCCAAGATTGTTTAATAGCTATATTGCCTAACTCTTAGTGGGTTAAACTGTAGTGACCGATTGTATGTTTTAAAACCAAAGTTCATGCTTTGTCTACTTCATAATATCTCCAGTTCTTAATCATTTACTTGACGCTCTGTTACAAGAGACATTATTATACAAGTTAGTGTTGCAAGAATTATTCATGTGGTATCTCTAATGTGTTTGTCTCGTCTGTTGCCTTTGTTCGGTAAACGCTTTGCAAATGCTTTGAGACGTTTACATTGACAATACGCTGTACTTAATGCTGTCTGTTAGACTGTTAACTATACAGGGTATTGTTATAGCAGTAAACTGTGCTGGTCTACTCAAGGGTAGTCATCCGTGACAAAGATGACTTTGTAGATAAAAATACCCTTGTTTATTTGCGACATGTACAAGGTAGACCAATGAGAACGATAAAAAAGATGCTATAAAAAGATAATGTTTTATATTAGACAGCTAAATATTGTACAGAACGGTAGAGCAATTTAAGCAATTTGTCTTGAAACAAGTTTGGATTTATTAGGTCTCAGTCCTGTCCCACAGAAATCCTGCAGGTGCAGATGTTCATGCTAAGCATAAAATGGAATCTCATGCTGAAAAGCGAACGAACCGGATCAAATAATCTTTTTTCAATATAACGAAGAATATATTCCCTATATTGGGTGGTTTATTAATTACAACAACAAACAAAAAACAAAAACTGAAGTAAAGCTAATATTTTGTTCCAGTAGTCAATAATCATACAGATAAATCCGAAAAAGAAAAGTACATTACACGAAGATATTTTTATTCTTGCGCAGAAAGAAAGACCCACAAATTTAGACCGGCAGTCAAAAAGTAGCGGTGGGCTTAGGCTACAAACTACTTTTTATACACTAAAAGATACTCATAATTTTACCTTGATTTTCTTCATAGTCTTTTTGATCCTGTTCATAAGAGTAGGCCTAGAAATCAGTCTTTTGTTGGTGAGCATTTCCCACAATTTTTGAACGAGGGACGTTCGATCTCATTTGCTTAGGGTACAGTGCAGCACAGTGGTTGATAAATAACAGGTTTTGGAAAGTCTTTCAAACGACCAACAGTCCGAGCATCAAACCTTTGACATGTTCGGACACTGAAAAAATTCGCATAAAAATAACAGGTTTTGATTTTGCAACCGAATCATTTCCAACTAGTTTGGAAATCGCTTGAAAACGCCAAAATCGCTTGAAAACGATAGCTGATGATATATTATTATTCATAGAGACAAAAAAGTCAACTTTGAAAAAAAGTGAAACAGATTTTGGAAATAGACTACTCATTTAGAAAACTTTACACCCTTGCAAAGGGCACTCAACAAAATTAACGTGAGGTTTCTTGTAGTTTCTAGTCACTCAAAAACGTATGAACCTTGTCGACGTACTTCCATTGGTCATTGGGCTATTAATTAATGACCCATTCTAAGTTTGTAACAAGACACCTCATAACTCATTACTACCACTCATCACACTCATCCTTCACCACATATTTGCCTTAAAATAGCCTCATGAGAGTGGTCGGCATCTCAAATAGTGATCTAGTAACGCCCGTGATCTACGAGTACATTACTTACAGTGTAAATTGAGTATCGAACCCTGTTGAAAGGCTAACAAAACCGGTTACATTCCTGGAATGGGCTCTGCACTCTGCCGTGAAATGAAAGGCTCCGGAACTACTTTGTCACTGGAGCCCTTTGATCCGAAGATGTTATTAGCCTTTGACACATTGCGAACTTTACTCGCTAATCAAATCATTCCGTGGATATAAGTTGTCTTTGCCTTCAAAACTCGTTTAATGCATTTAGATGTTTTTGAAACTATAATAGTTATCACAACAGTATTGTATTCAGTAGGGAGTTTTACAAAGCCCATCAACCTTTTCAAGTATTTACTAATAACGGAGATCAATTAAAACTGTCTTTCTCGGACTTTTCTGGCCATTTTAAGGGTGCGTCTCAGCTGCACGGCGCTAGGGTTTACGGCGGCCTGTTTTTACTTTCACAATATTGTTTACCTCTGTAAACCTAATATGTTTGAAATACGCGTATAGTGATTTTTTTAGACATTCTTCTTTTTTAGTGTACAAAATTAAGTTGAAAAGCGCTAAAACTTGGACAATTTTAAAGTTCATTTGTGAAACTATTGAACAACTTATGAAGAATCGGACTCTATACACGTCAAACAACTCTAGTTTTCAAATATACAGGGTGTCCCATAAGTAAAGTGCCAGACGAAAGATTATATGGGTCTACATAAAGAGAATATTTAGAATACAACGTTTAAAACGTTTATTATTTTTCACTAATTATTTATTATCTCCACACCACTTATCGGATATGACTCAAACTTAGCATAATTTTATCAGTAAACTATTTATGGGAATACCAGCATGATCTAATGTATACCTTGGTTATATTTTAGGGTTTTATTACACCTTAGCGAATAAAACCGTGAGTTGTATGATAAAATGTATAGAATACCGTTTTGTAGAGCATTTTTATCTATCTATTGACACCAAAGTAAAAAAATCAATTAAGAATCAACAAAGTTACAGTGGAAACCGTGGCAAACATCAAGATATAAGGTGGAAAGTTTTCTGTTTTCAGCCAGAGTTTCCCCTAAAGCTTCGTTGTTTCCCAACAAATTTTTATGATCTTGATGTCAATAGATAGGTAATAAAATTCACTACAAGAAGTTATTCTTTACATTTTATCGTTAAACTCACCGTTTATTCGCTATTTAAGGTGTAACGTTGCAATTCATAAAATAGCCACTGTTTTAAAATGATACGTTAGATCATGCTGGTAATTTTTTCCATAAATGGTCTTACTTAGATACAACTTTATGCTAAGTTTGAGTCAAATGCGATAAATGTTGTGGGAGATAATAAATAATTAGTGAAAAATATAAAATGGCGAATATCTGGTTAACTAAGCGGTTTTAGAAAAACTGATGTTATTCTTAATTTCCTCTTTATTTTGACCCATATAATAAAGAGTCTGGCACTTTTCTTATGGGACACCCTGTATTAGGTTTTTATGTAAAACTATTTTGAAAGGTGAACATCAAGCTGCGATAAACCCTTCCAAGCCGTTGGTATGACAGGTAGGCCGCATCAGTTGAAAGAAGGCCCGTTGTTTAGCCTGTTGTTACGTGTGCGGTGTTGTGTGTTTCTTGGGTGGACGAAATCAGCCTTTCCTGAGGTGGCTACAACTAGGCGGACCCTTAATAGAAAAACTACTCCCAACGTTTCGGGCAACACCACCCGTTGTCAAGTGCCTAACTCAACCTGAATGTACCGTTGCAGAGTGTCCTGTCGTAGTGTAGACGTTAGGGTGACTTGAGTTCAGCACGTGCCGTCCTGGGTGAGTAAGTACCTTTCAAGCAACCAATACTCTTCAGTTATTAAACGTTAAGAGCTATGCATTGTTTTGTTAAACAAGCATACAATGTGGCTGTGCCATAAATTTAAACAAATATCGTTTCACATAATCATGCCAATTGAATACAGAGTAGTCACACCGCACCATGCTGAATGTCTGCACGACATATTCTAAAGAGTTTGACGTACAAACCTTGATTTTGGTATTCATTTTGACTTTGATTGTTAATATTTTCAGAGCCGGGTTCACAGCGAAGTGGTGCAAAGCTTGCTTTGATGTCTGAGATTAATTACTCCGAGCTAGAGTCAAGACAAAGCTTCATTATCTTAGTCTTATAAAACTTGCAGCAAACTTGTTCACTCCGTCGTATCTAACAGTAATTAGCAAAAATACTTAATTTTGTAAAATAATAGAAAATTATTGACATAATACACATTTTGTTTCCAATACAAATTGTCTTAGACAAAGAATAATATTCAAGAAAGTACTGATTTAGACTATTCCTTAAAGTTGAAATGCTGCTTCTTATTGATACCGTAGACATTTGGGGTAACACAGTTTTACATAAATTGAACTGAAGCCAAAAATCTCTGAACATTTTAGGAACTGTACCTCAAGATAAATTCACATATAACTTGAAAATTTTGGATTAGTTATTCGTTTAGTAATACCTTTTTTCATTATAAACTTGTCTTTTTTCTTTGTCAACATCTTTAGGCTTTGAAATACTAATTTTAAATATGTCCGTGGGATCCAATACAAAGCCTTTACTTTGATTCTACGAGTATTAGCTAACAGTATGTCATATAATCTAGTCGAGCCATTGTCAACCAAGCTTGAAACTTCTTTATAAACACTGAAATCTTTTCTAAGTTCGTTGGCTATCATTGTTCTCATCATGTGGTGACGTTTAATGCCCAGCAAGTTTTAAAGGCCAAGGATGTAAGGCAATGACGCAAAAATGAAGTTCTCGTTGGTAGAACAACGGGAGCCTTCAATGCCTCCTATCGGAGTAACATCTTCAATTAACATCAGAGTACGTGTGGGTCCTCAACGTTAAGAGTTTTGTAAAACTATAAACATCGTATTTAGTCAGTAAAGTACCATGCCTGACACTAGTAAATGTTCCAGTTCAAAGAAATTCAAACATACCTAAAATAAGACCTCGTCTGTTATAGTGTTGCAGAATATTTTTAAAGCTGCTTTTAGTTCTGGAATGTCAAATGTTTTTATTAGGTTTAACAGTGTAGATAAGATTATACTGTCAAACAAATCCACGAAAACTGTATTATCTTTGACATTTACATTAGAAATAATATTGTCGCAAGATCTTAGGTTAGTAGGGTTGGAATTATTTGAATTCAATTTTAGTTTAAATTGAGTTTTATACAAAGGAATTTGATTTCTTGTAACCAATGGGTTACGATTAAGACGGGTAACGTGCGAGTGACGTCCAAATTTTTAGTACAGTGATGGTCTATAGGTGAGAGATCTTCACTGAAATTCACTAACCTACAAGAATTTGAATATATTCTAAAGGTAATATGAACCATACTGAAATATCAAGATTTAATTTCATGGGGTATTATAGATTTTATTCATCAAAGACAAATTTATAATATAAGATATTTTAAAAGGTCCTTTATTGGACACGTCCCAAAAGTTGTACAATACTTTGATGGCGACCGATTGACAAACGTTTCCGGGTTACAGAGATCGAGTTTATTCAGTTTAGAGATTGTTATTTCAGCCGGAAGGAGAGGGAATTTCATTACAACATCAAAACACTCGCCTCTCTCTTGAGTTATTATCAACTTTACGTCAAGATGTTTCTGCTTTATTTGTGTAATAACTTTAACTCATCGTTGTTGAACTCAAAATGATGTTTCGTAAAGTTGTATTGACATGTATTTCATATTTTATTTTGCTTAAGCAAAATGGGGTTTAGTATTTGAAAGCTACGTCATACTGATAGCATGGTTAACATAAAGATCATCATATCTTCAAAATAAGTAATAAGTCCAAGAGCATTGGTGCAACACTATTTTTTTAAATCATTAAGTATAAAAACAGTATTTGAATGAAACTCTACACACTATGAAACTTGTTTTAATATAACATTCAACCAACACCTGAAGTTCTGAGGACCGCCTTTGTTCATACGCAATGATCGGTTTCTCAAAATCAGTTGAGGATAGCAACCCATTGATAACATATATGATCATGTGACATTTCATACGAGAGGTTAGACATGAAAAAAGTTGTTTCTACGACTACTCCATCGTAAATTTTAATGAAATAACATGGTACACCGTAAATGCCTGTGGCCATTGCGGTTATGGCCACAATTTTAAAAGACTTTTTCAAATAGGTTTGTCCGAAATGAAAAAAAATGCTTTTAAAATCATGAATAGCTCAACTACATAGTCATTTAAAGATGCTGGGATGCATCTTCATGACACTTATTTTACAGCTCATCTTGTATACAAATTTGGTTGATTACAATTTTAATACATTCAGCTCATTATGTGTATAAATTAGGGGAATCCCTTTATATTATCTCTTTAGGTGAAGAATCTTTTTTCATACTTGTATTGCAACGCTTAATTTGTGTCACCCTGTATAGCAGGTGGACTTTCATTACTACTTATTTAACAAATAGGAGTCAGATAGTTGTTCAGAGTTCCCATATTTCAGAGTTTCAAAGTGTTCAAGTTGGAGTACCACAAGGGTCGGTTCTTGGGCCTTTTCTGTTCATAATAGCTATAAATGATTTTTCCAGTAGTGTGCCTTGCCCATCAGTTTTATATGTAGACGACACAACTCTCTTTAACTCAAGTAAATATCTTAATGATCTAGTAGCTCTACAAAACCAATCCATTGCTATAGCTTTTGAATGGTTCAATAATAATATGTTAACAGTAAATGCTAGTAAAACAGAACAAATCCTTTTCTCATGAAAATCAGACAGCATCACAAATAACTCTGTTAAACTTTTGGGTATTCATTTAGATAGTAAACTAAGTTGGGATATTCATACTAGTCAATTATGTGTTAAGTTACGTAAGTTAAGCCTTTGTGTGAGTAAAAATGTGTTGATTAGGTCATATTATGCTTTTTTTCTTCAATTCAATCTTATGAAATTGACTTGTGGGGAAACAGCTGTGGGGCTCAAAGAGTTTTAATTTGGCAAAACCCCTTAGGGTCATTAAGAATTCTGAGAGTAGAGAATATTGTCGCCCTTTTTTCAAAGAATACAAAATCATGACTGTTCTCTCCATTTATAATTTTTCAGCCTTAGTTTACGAGGGAAAACTTTAGACTACCAACTTAGACAAGATGAACATAGCCTTTATATAACATAAATGACATGACATGTGATACAATTTTTAAAATATGTATGTAACCAAGTTTAGTGTCAAATATATGTGTTATAAGATTTTGTTTAATCTACTGTGATAACGATGCCTTTTTGAACTGTTGTTATTTAATGGCTAGTAAAGATCTCGATTTTTGAAGTTAGGACTGAGTATAACCGATATCGGGAGGCAATGAAGCTGTAGTGTTGTGTGTAAGGGAGCTTGTTACAGCTCGCCCCGGGCAGTGTCATGTCAGCCTCAGTGACACACCATGTCCTGTACAGTTAAGCTGTGTCACTAGGCACTAGACAGTGAACGTAACAAGAGCCGATAAATTTTGATCAGTTGTTTACTTTTACGAGTAATTCATTTAACGTCTTAAACGTTGGAAATAACAACGCCGGCACGTAGCCAAATATGTATATATATACTATGTTGAATCATAATCAGATCATTAATACAGTTTTTATAGCATAAACCCAATTTTGAAGGGACCATTAATGTTCAAACATTCAACACAATGGCCTGATACAGGCTGGCAAACTGATAATTTCCAAACCGATTTCATTGAAGTAGTTTACATCCTGATAGATTATTGAATTTCAGTACGATGGAGTAGAGGGTAAATGGATTTTGAAATGTTAAATTCTTGACAAAACCATATATTCTTATCAAATAATTAAGACAACACTATTTAGTTGAACACCCTTATGGATTATTCTTGTCTGGGCAACCTATTTTGTTTTCTTTTAACTTGTATTAAATGGTTCAACAATTCCTTATTGAAAGTGTAGTATAACGAACAGAAGGCGACTGTGTGGCTCGAAATTTTCGCCCCCGATCGAGTTGACAACAGCGAATCTAGCATAATCTTGTCCCTGAAAAATACCGAACTGATTGCAAGATAGCTGGGGTAGATAAGGGTATCAAATTTATACACGAAACGTAAAAGCTATTAAGTTATCCTAGTACAAGACATACAACAAGTGTCTTACCTACAGTATAGGCTTTGGTTTTTAAACACTAGGTTAAAGGGTATTAATTTAATGACTGGGACTCGTATGGTTCTGTAATCAAGTTTCATGGAGGTCAGGTTTTGATGATGATATAGGTCTAAAAGGGCCTCAGATAGTCTCAGGATCATCTGATGATACCCGCATCAACTCCCCATCGTTTAGACATATCAGACCATCACCTGCGGTTTGGAAGTTACGTTAAGCCGTTGGTCATTGTATTCCATTCGTCATTGGCTATTAATTAATGACCCATTTTAAGGAAGAGTCGGTCTCAGTTTGTAAATAAAGACTACACTCATAACTCATTACTACCACTTATCATTATCTATCCTTACCACATATTTGCCTTAAAATACCTCATGAGAGTGGTCGGCAATTCAAATAGTGGTTTAGTGATGATTTAATTAGTTTTATCGTTACAACCTTATTAATCTGCTAAATCTTTTCAACAAGGCAAGCTTGTACACCTGGGAAGAGTAAATTAACTGTTTTAACAACGAGAAAAAATCCAAACATAAAATCCTTGTTCTTCAATAAATAAAAGAACACGACGCTGTAATCACAGCAACAAAGTCTGCAGTGATGATTAGTAGATGAAAGTACACTGAGGACAAAGTTGATGCAAGTTTGATAAGATTGAGATAATGAAGCTTTGTCTTGACTCAAGCTCGGAGTAATTAATCTCAGACATCAAAGCAAGCTTTGCACCACTTCGCAGAGTAAACAAATCTGAGTCTGGAAAAGTAAGGATTACATTTCTGCATCGAGTAATGAAATTCTGTTGCGTGATTAAGTGTGACCCTCAAGGAAGTACTGACGTTTAAACGTATGGAATTAGGATTTGTACTAAAACTGTATTTGATTTTAGGCTTTGTAACAGTTTGTATAAAAAGCGTGTTTAATGATCTCATTCAATAAGGTTTTAATCGTGTTATTCTTGGGTTTTAAGGCTGTTAACATTTCCATAATCTATGGAGTCGCTCTCCATTTCGTACATATTTTATCATGACCAACATTCAACAGAAAAGAAGATCCCAAACAACAAACGACAAATGGAGACAGTAAGAGCTAATAGGGAGCGAGTAGTATCAACTTCACGGAAGCGTGTGTCATGGCGGATCTTGTCTGTGGATGGTGGCTTCTTCTTTAGGTTTTGAAAAGTAAATAAAAGTATACTAGGATATACAAATATATAATATTTATACTGTAGTAAAATATAATGTCTCTGTGCGGCTTGGAGTAAATCCTCGGTTGGCTCCCTCCTCATTGAGCCATCGTAGTAATTCGCGGCTAGGACAAAGAACTATCGTAGAATCGGTCTTAAATTTTCATAATTATAAATTCAGTACGTTAATAAGTCGTACGGCATTTCGGAATTCCAGCTTGACTCAGTCTTTAGCTTTATGTTAGGGCCGTATAATTAGTTTATCTGTGGTATCGTATCCCTCTTCGGAATCAGGAGGAGGGCGTAATTAGGATGAAGTCACTTGTCTGAGATTATGGGAGTTATCTTGAGGCTTTGTGCTCTTAAGGGGGTGGGTCTCCCAGGACTAGATAACCCGAGTAGTTCAATAAACCTTTGACGTACTATTCTCAGCCCTGCTTTAATGTAATCTAGTGAATAGGATCAACAAAAAGACCATAAGCAGCAACCTCATAAAATAATCTAATACCGTCATAAAAAGACTTTTAAATTCAATTTAAACCCACCGGAGAATAACATTATTTTCTCCCTTTAGTCTGTTGAGCTTTTAATATGAGTAGTAAATACAAAATAAGATAAAACACAATTTTGTGGTGAAATATTTCAAACTAGACACAATTAACAGCATTTACAAGTCCATATTCTATATCTTATATCATTATTCATTTTGTACATACATACATGATTTGCCATACATTCATACATAGGAAGAGTCATACCTTCATACCCATTCTAAGGAAAAGTCGGCCTTAGTTTTTAACAAGACTACACCTCATAACTCATTACTACCACTCATCCTACACCACATATTTGCCTTAAAATACCCTCATGAGAGCGGTCGGCATCTCAAATAGTGATTTAGTGATACATACATAATATGTTTTGATGGTAATTAGATCACTAAGTTGTACAACTCTAGGCCTACTGCCACTGTCATCATAGAGTTGAAGACAGCTGGTCAGTTGCATTGTATGAGCTCTGACTTGGGACTGAAAGCCAGGTTGCAGGGGTTTACAGATAAGAGACTTAGGCAGGACAATGGTTGGAATCCAGGCTGAATAGATGAAAGGATTTCAGGATAATACCTCCGACAAAAGTTCCAACCAGAGCGGATTTAGTTTGCCTATCGAGGTAAGCTGTGTCTGTTTTGCTCCGCTAGTCACTATCTGAATTTAAACACAACTTTTTGTGATTTCAATGAGTTTTAAGACAGAACTTTGCTCTGTCAGCTTGTTTTTGTGACGTTGGGCATTTTCACAAAATATTTACACCGAGAACTCAATATTGGTGATGTAAATAGTCTCTAGTAAATCGTGAAATGACTATCGTAAAATATCACGATTAGTTTACTGACGTTCATAAAACTACTAATCAACGTACATAATTGGTAGACGTTATCAGAACACACAAGTTTCAATTGTTAACTATTCCATTCTGCTCTCAATGAAATCGCTACAGGTTTATTCAAACACCATTCCATTAGAACGTTGCCAAACACAACGTTTACCAACATCAGAGAAAACACAGAAAACACGTGTTACATTTAAATTGCATTAGTGTCTGCTTCCAGCTAGTGACAAATGTTCCTGCTGTCGAGCTTCTTCCACGAACTTCCTTAGTAATTATTACATCAACGCTGGTGTAATGTACATTACCACTTGAACTGCCGATACTATTTTAATATTACCTTTACAAAAAACAAAACACAGGCGACAGGACGATTTTTGTATAACAATACTTAATTAAACACAAACGTATAGTGTGTCAATCACTCAAAAAAGGAATTATCAATAGAAAAAACCGCACGTACTGCTTCAAACGGACAAACATTCGCGCACAGTAAAAGTAAATATGCGAACACATCAGAATAAAAGAGCACATAAACAGAAAACATTGTATATTTAGTGTAATCAGTGTTTCGGAGGAGCATTACTATTATTTACTGCTCAACATGGAAGTGAGTAATGTTACATTGTTACACACAACCAGCCGGAACAAACAGTAACAAATGTTCATTCCACCCAGTGGAGTTGAGGTTATGAATCCATTCGTCCAGCGATATTGTTTCCGCGCATTTACTGGGTAATTGATATAACAATACACAATACGCTACGGTAATGGTTATTTCAAGCTTCGTTATTGAATTGTAGCAGAATCCATCATTTGGTATAATATGTTATAATTAAGTTGCGGTTCGGTATTTATTGGTGTGACTAAAAGATTAGTTTCAACGGTGAGTTCAGGAACACATCGGCCCACAAAAAACGAAGGCGTTGAAAGTCGGCCATAGCAGAACATAGTTTCAACAAAGCCAAAGTATAAGCAAACATTTCACATAATTACCCGAGATTCTTGCGAAAAAACATTAAAATAATTAAAAATTATATAACTTTAACCAAGAAGACTGCATTAAACCTTCTAGAAGAAGTCCTGAAGAACCAGTCCTGATAAAGTCTTTTCGATAGTGTCACAGTCTAGACTGATCCACGAAAAGGAGCAAAGATGGGCACAAAGAAAACCAACTTTTCAACTCTGCATTAACGTACTTCACGTGGTCCGATTGAACCTAAATGTGAAGAAAGTTCTTTGAAAAGTTGGCAGGCTTGTGCATAGATCGTTACAAACTATGAGGAAGACGTAAAAGATGGGATATTATGGTTTTAACAGTTGGCATGCTTAGGTATTGATTGTAACGAACTAAGAAGAAGACGTACAAAGATGGGATATTGTGGTTTCAACAGTTGGTAGGCTTGTCTATTGATTGTAACAATCTATGAAGAAGACGTACAAAGATGGGATATTGTAGTTTTAACAGTTGGCAGGCTTGTTCATTGATTGTAACAAACTATGAAGAAGACGTACAAAGATGGGATATTGTGGTTTCAAATAAAGTTGGTAGGTTTGTTCAATGATTGTAACAAACTATGAAGAAGACGTACAAAGATGGATATTGTGGTTTCAACAGTTGGTGGCTTGTCATTGATTGTAACAAACTATGAAGACGTACAAAGATGGATATTGTGGTTTCAACAGTTGTTAGGTTTGCTATTGATTGTAACAATTATAAAGAAGACGCAAAGATGGGATATTGTGGTTTCAACAGTTGGTAGGCTTGTCTATTGATTGTAAAATACTATGAAGAAGACGTACAAAGATGGATATTGTGGTTTCAACAGTTGGTAGATTTCTGCTATTGATTGTAACAAACCACGAAGACAAAGATGGGATATTGTTTCAACAGTTGGTAGGCTTGTCTATTGATTGTAACAAACTATGAAGAAGACGTACAAAGATGGGATATTGTGGTTTCAACAGTTGGTAGGCTTGTCTATTGATTGTAACAAACTATGAAGAAGACGTACAAAGATGGGATATTGTGGTTTCAACAGTTGGTAGGCTTGTCTATTGATTGTAACAAACTATGAAGAAGACGTACAAAGATGGGATATTGTGGTTTCAACAGTTGGTAGGCTTGTCTATTGATTGTAACAATTCAGAAAAGACGACAAAGATGGGATATTGTGGTTTCAACAGTTGGCAGGTTGCTATTGATTGTAACAAACTATGAAGAAGACGTACAAAGATGGGATATTGTGGTTTCAACAGTTGGTAGGCTTGTCTATTGATTGTAACAACCATAAGAAGAAGACGTAAAAGATGGGATATTGTGGTTTCAACAGTTGGCAGGTTTGCCATTGATTGTAACAAACTATGAAGAAGACGTACAAAGATGGGATATTGTGGTTTCAACAGTTGGTAGGCTTGTCTATTGATTGTAACACCTACGAAGAAGACGTACAAAGATGGGATTGTGGTTTCAACAGTTGGTAGGTTTGTCTATTGATTGTAACAAACTATGAAGAAGACGTACAAAGATGGGATATTGTGGTTTCAACAGTTATAGGCTTGTTCATTGATTGTAACAATCTATGAAGAAGACGCAAAGATGGGATATTGTGGTTTCAACAGTTGGTGGCTTGTTCATTGATTGTAACAAACTATGAAGAAGACACAAAGATGGGATATTGTGGTTTCAACAGTTGGTAGGCTTGTCTATTGATTGTAACAATCTATGAAGAAGACGTACAAAGATGGGATATTGTGGTTTCAACAGTTGGTAGGCTTGTCTATTGATTGTAACAAACTATGAAGAAGACGTACAAAGATGGGATATTGTGGTTTCAGCAGTTGGCAGATTTGTGTATTGATTGTAAGTTGTAAAAAACTATGAAGAAGACGTATTTATACAGGTTGTTGTTATTTTCAAAGTTGGCAGGCTTGGGTATTGATTGTAACAAACTATGAAGAAGACGAACAAAGATGAGATATTGTGGCTTAAGCCGTTGGCAGAGTTGTGTATTGATTGTGACGAACTATGAACAAAACGTACAAAGATGGGATATTGTGGTTTAAACAGTTGGCAGAGTTGTGTATTGATCATAAGTTGTAACAAACTATGAAGAAGACGTATTTACACATGTTGTCGTTATTTCCAAAGTTGGCAGGCTTGGGTATGGATTGTAACAAACTATGAAAGGAACTGCAATCTTGGAACCAATAAAACTGCAGAGTTATGACTTGGAGTGTAGGTTTATGTCGACAATAAATCTGAACATTCTGCTTCAACAGTTCAGTAGTTTAAGCGCTTTATGTTCGTAAGCTCTCTTATTGTAATGCGTTTATTCAGTGTCTTGGTATCATAGTTGTGAAGCGATAGCTTTTTAACTTTGTTGATCCAGTTGGAGTTTAATGATTGTTTCAACAGTATGTTCTAAGTTTATCTTTTGTGACATTAACACTTCATTTATAACCAGTTAATATTTTCATGCATTTTTAAATTTAACTTATTAAAATAACTTAAGAAACGTGTTTAAACTCCACTCCAAGTTAATATCAACATTTATTTTCATTGTTTTATTACGCTGATTTTAATCTTTATGCTACTCGACTAGGCTCTTACAAAATTGTTTTCTGACGCCTCACAACTTTTTCCCATGGCAACAGCCTAACACCTTATCATTAAAACACTTAGTTACATGAATTGATGTGTAAAGTTTTCTTGTTTGACTTATAAAGAATAAAATATATTGTAAAATTTGTAGACTTTAAAAGTAGCTGTTTTCCAATTACAATAAATTAAATTAAGTTGTGTCTCGTTGACACGAGATTTAAATTTAACATAATTATTATTTATCATCGATTTCTTATGGGACACCCGGTGAGCTTAGTTATTTTCTATTATTCGGAAATTATTATGATTTTACGCATCTACATTCAGTAAATGGTTTATGTGTTTACAATAATTTACTGGGTGTCCAAAACGTCCGACATCCCCCTTAACTTAGGAATGAATGAAAATTAGGCATATATGAATTGAGGGTCGACTGAGGTACTTTTTGGCATACTTTAGGGGCTTATCACCCCTTAAAAAGGGCAAGTACGGGTTGACCTTTTGAAATATTTATCCAACCCCATCATGTGACCCCTCATTGCAAAGGGTAAAAACGTAGAAATTCATATCCATTTCAAAACATGTCCCTTTTAAAAATGGTGGCCTAAAACGTGGTTCATGGTTTGATCAGATGAATGGACAAGGTCGCTACCGTTTACTAAATTTTGGGAAAAAATAACGGATTCAGTTTTTGGATAATCAAAGTTATACAACCATATGCAAAACGACAAATCTTCCATACTTTGGAAAATTAGCGATTTTCGGAAAATAAGGGTGTTTTAAAGGTTTGCTAAATTTGTCTTGTAGTATATCATTGTAAAGCTGTGATTACCCAAAACTGAAACCGTAATTTGTTTTCAAAATTTTGAACACGATAGTGACTGTGGACATTTATTTGCTCAAACAATTTTGGGCCTCCATTTTGAACAGGACATCGTGGTTTTTTTTAAAGGTATCAATGAATTTGTGTTGGTGTACCCCGTTATATGTGGGGTCGCATGATGGGGTAAAGTAAGTATTTCAATGGGTCATTCGCCACTATCTCTGTTTGGGGGGTGGAGCAAACCCAAAAAATAAGGTACTTCAGTTTACCTTTAATTTGCAAAACACATGAAAAAATATTCATTCAAAAGTTAAGGGGGTCGAACCTCTTGAACACGTGGTAAAAGTCAACACTTTTATAACGAAATTAACATTAAATATGCGTAAACATCTGTTAGTTCAACTTGTATATAATCGGGTCTAAAAATAGACACGATACAAACACAGTCATTTGGATAATCTAATAGCAAGGAAAATCAAATAAGAGAAGTTCTCTGAGTTCATAATTTTCACTCGGAAGAAGGTTTCTCAGTAGTCTTGAGTTACAGACCTTTTAACACTTACCGAAGTTCAAGATAAGCTTTTCTTACCTTTGTGAAAACCCTTTTTAAGTGGTTGGCATGTTGTGATTAAAAATTTGTTTATTGCTATTTGCATGAAACAAAATTGTATTATAAATTAAGGGCGCTTGTCAATCGAAAATAATTCCACCTAGTTCCTCGGTTGTCCTAGTTCTGAATAAATATTGTGTTCTCAAACCCACAACACGACATGACATGTTGAAGGTACACTGCACACATTGATGGCCAGTATGTAAATGTTTGAGTGGTGTCATACATCAGTGTCATGTCACTTACCTGCCTAGTGGTGACATTAATGTGCAAACATTGGCTAAACGTGACATCGACTCCGTCCATCAATTCTCCATTACACGTATGTACATGCAGGGACACCGTAATAGATAAATGTTCACTTGACTGGGTGGTATCTAGCCGTCCCGTGGTGGATTGGTATCGCGCGCGATTCCGGAGGTCGTCACTAGGTGGCGCGGGTTCGATCTCCACAGCCACCACTAATAGTTTGTTAAGTGACTGTACGCTAAAGGTCTATTGATTGTAACAAACTATGAAGAAGACGAACAAAGATGAGATATTGTGGCTTAAGCCGTTGGCAGAGTTGTGTATTGATTGTGACGAACTATGAACAAAACGTACAAAGATGGGATATTGTGGTTTAAACAGTTGGCAGAGTTGTGTATTGATCATAAGTTGTAACAAACTATGAAGAAGACGTATTTACATGTTGTCGTTATTTCCAAAGTTGGCAGGCTTGGGTATGGATTGTAGCAAACTATGAAAGGAACTGCAATCTTGGAACCAATAAAACTGCAGAGTTATGACTTGGAGTGTAGGTTTATGTCGACAATAAATCTGAACATTCTGCTTCAACAGTTCAGTAGTTTAAGCGCTTTATGTTCGTAAGCTCTCTTATTGTAATGCGTTTATTCAGTGTCTGGTATCATAGTTGTAGAAAGATAGCTTTTTTAACTTTGTTGTTTTATTTCAATGTGTTTTCAGTTGGAAGTTTAATGATTGTTTCAACAGTATGTTCTAAGTTTATCTTTTGTGACATTAACACTTCATTTATAACCAGTTAATATTTTCATGCATTTTTAAATTTATTAAAAATACTTAAACGTGTTTAAACCCACTCAGTAAATGTCTAAATAACCTGAACCTATCAACATTTATTTTCATTGTTTTATTACGCTGATTTTAATCTTTATGCTACTCGACTAGGCTCTTACAAAATTGTTTTCTGACGCCTCACAACCCTTTTTCCTGGCATGGCAACAGCCTAACACCTTATCATTAAAACACTTAGTTACATGAATTGATGTGTAAATTTTCTTGTTTGACTTATAAAGAATAAAATATATTGTAAAAAGTGTAGACTTTAAAAAAATAGCCGTTTTCCAATTACAATAAATTAAAGTAAGTTGTGTCACGTTAACACGAGATTTAAATTTAACATAATTATTCTTATGGGACACCCGGTGAGCTTCGTTATTTTCTATTATTCGGAAATTATTACGATTTTACGCTTTACATTCAGTAAATGGTTTATGTGTTTACAATAATTTACTGGGTGTCCAAAACGTCCGACATCCTCTTTGGAATGAATGAAAATTAGGCATATATGAATTGAGGGTCGACTGAGGTACTTTTGGCATACTTTGGAGGTTTTTAAAAGGGCAAGTGGTTGACCTTTTGAAATATTTATTCAACCCCATCATGACCATAAAACGTGTTCATCTTTTTTTAAAAATGGTGGCCTAAAACGTGGTTCATGGTTTGATCAGATGAATGGACAAGGTCGCTACCGTTTACTAAATTTTGGAAAAAATAACGGATTCAGTTTTGGATAATCAAAGTTATACAACCATATGCAAAACGACAAATCTTCCATACTTTGGAAAATTAGCGATTTTCGGAAAATAAGGGAAGTGTTTAAAGGTTTGCTAAATTTGTCTTGTAGTATATCATTGTAAAGCTGTGATTACCCAAAAACTGAAACCGTAATTTGTTTTCAAAATTTTGAACACGATAGTGACTGTGGACATTTATTTGCTCAAACAATTAAACAAGTTTTGGGCCTCCATTTTGAACAGGACATCGTGGTTTTTTAAAGGTATCAATGAATTTGTGTTGGTGTACCCCGTTATATGTGGGGTCGCATGATGGGGTAAAGTAAGTATTTCAATGGGTCATTCGCCACTATCTCTGTTTTGGGGTGGAGAGCAAACCCCAAAAATAAGCCTAAAGGTACTTCAGTTTACCTTTAATACAAATGCAAAACACATGAAAAAATATTCATTCAAAAGTTAAGGGGGTCGAACCTCTTGAACACGTGGTAAAAGTCAACACTTTTATAACGAAATTAACATTAAATATGCGTAAACATCTGTTAGTTCAACTTGTATATAATCGGGTCTAAAAATAGACACGATACAAACACAGTCATTTGGATAATCTAATAGCAAGGAAAATCAAATAAGAGAAGTTCTCTGAGTTCATAATTTTCACTCGGAAGAAGGTTTCTCAGTAGTCTTGAGTTACAGACCTTTTAACACTTACCGAAGTTCAAGATAAGCTTTTCTTACCTTTGTGAAAACCCTTTTTAAGTGGTTGGCATGTTGTGATTAAAAATTTGTTTATTGCTATTTGCATGAAACAAAATTGTATTATAAATTAAGGGCGCTTGTCAATCGAAAATAATTCCACCTAGTTCCTCGGTTGTCCTAGTTCTGAATAAATATTGTGTTCTCAAACCTGACAACACAACACGACATGACATGTTGAAGGTACACTGCACACATTGATGGCCAGTATGTAAATGTTTGAGTGGTGTCATACATCAGTGTCATGTCACTTACCTGCCTAGTGGTGACATTAATGTGCAAACATTGGCTAAACGTGACATCGACTCCGTCCATCAATTCTCCATTACACGTATGTACATGCAGGGACACCGTAATAGATAAATGTTCACTTGACTGGGTGGTATCTAGCCGTCCCGTGGTGGATTGGTATCGCGCGCGATTCCGGAGGTCGTCACTAGGTGGCGCGGGTTCGATCTCCACAGCCACCACTAATAGTTTGTTAAGTGACTGTACGCTAAGTAAAGGTCGAGGTTGAGTGAAAGATAGGACTTTTTATTTGTAACTTCTTCGTTTCGTTAATTTGTGCCTTTACCTTTTCTATCAATGATCAACTCAAGGTGGCTGCCGTGATGATGTTGAAAGTCAGTTTGTAACGTCCGTTGAAAACTTGATTGAATTTAAATTGATAAAATCTGTTATACATTTATACTTAATCTTTTATACATTTACACTTATAAATTTTACATTTATAATTAATACGAATGGCTGGGACTCGTGGCGTTGTCCTGTAATCTATGATGATTTAGGTCTAAAGCGGCTCAGATAGTCTCAGTGATCATCTGATGATACCCGCATCAACTCCCTCCATCGTTTAGACATATCAGACTAACCTGCGTGGTTCGGAAGTCACGTTAAGCCGTTAGTCCTTTTATTTCCATTGGTCATTGGGCTATTAATTAATGACCCATTCTAAGGAAGAATCGGCCTTAGTTTGTAACAAGACTACACCTCATAACACTCATCACACTTATCCTTCACTACATAATTGACTTAAAATACCCTCATGAGAGTGGTCGGCATCTGAAATAGTGATATATTGATATTCACCAAGTTTCTACATCTTTTTATATATTTTGTTGGTTAAGTGCATAAAAAACCTACGTACAAGTATTTCAACCGTTTCAAAATTGTATTTTCCAAAAGAATTTTAATTTTTTTTAGTCGACGAAGGATATACGCTGTTAAGGTACTAAAAGTATCTATCACCTTACTTCATGTCATTTATTTTGGTTTCGTACCATCCCAGAAACTGCGTTAACTATCAAAAAGATCCAGATAAACATTATTTTAAATATAATTGAAATTTCAAACTACCAGTGTGGTACCTTGGAAATAAGATGTTTAAATGTTATTTAAACATTGAATATAGGTTTTATAAGTTGAGTTTTTAAATTTTAATAATGGTTTTGTTATTGTTGTTTATTTTTAAGTGGAGTGATTTTGAAGTGATTGTCATAAAATTGTTAACTTAGTTTTTTTTTATAAATAAAGAATTATGTCAGCCTCTGTTATTTTCCTACTTGGTAAAGTATTCCACGACCCTGTAGTATAATCAGAGACATTGTTTTATATTCAAAATAACACAAACCCCAAAATATTCAAAAGATACAAATTATCTTACTTTAGAAACAACTGGACGATGAACGAAATATGTTCGTAGAGCCCTGCAAACACCAAAATATTCAAAAGATACAAATTATTTATCTTATAAACAACTAAACTAAGAACGAAATATGTTTGTTGAGCCCTCTAAGAAGCTCGTTAAAAACTGGAACGCGCACAAGCTTCTTGCCATCCTTTGTCTACCGAAGGTCAGATAGCTTATTTCCACTGATTTATTCGGTATTAACTAGAACCCCCGCGCAAAATAGCATACGGATATTACATATTAAAGGTTGTGTAGTCGTTACGAATACTTAAAATTATTTAAAAATTCAATATTAGTTTTATTAATTGATTTTGTTAAATTTTAAACATTGTTTTGTTATTGTTGTTTAATTTTAAGTTTTAAGGGGCACATGGTCATGCCAAAGGTTAAGTGCACCACATGGGATGGAGAGTTACACTCTTCTTTTGGGTAGTTTTAGCAAATATGCCTTAAGATAATTCAGCAGCTTGTAGAAATGAGTGCTCTGAGTCAAAGGTCTGAGAGAATTGGCACATTCAAACTCGTGATGCAAACAAAATTTCTTTATTAACTAAAGATTTGTCATTAAAAGTAAATTTTAGTTTTGTTTTCTTTTTTAATGTAATGTTTATTTCATTTTAGATGAAAACTGAGAAGACTCTGAGGAGTTAACAATAGAAAAGAATAGCTCAATTCCCTTTGAGAGCGGCTGGGTTTCAAAGCCCAAAAGAGCGACATTTCATTTCTTTCTGAGTAGCCTTAACTACTTCATTCTTAGAGCTTGGAATTCACCTAAAACTCTAAACAATCTTGGTAAACACACGCAGCTGCTGCAGCAGAACTAGCAGTTCGTAGAAAACACTCCAAGTATAGTTAAATTGAAGCCAGGGGATATCTAACGGTTATATTTGCAGTGGAGACAACGGGCACATGGTGTAGAGAATAGATCCAGAACATAGAAGGAAACTGACGGAAAAACAAGCGAAACAAAATCAACGTCCTACCTTGTTCAAAGGATCGGCATTGCGATTCAAAGGAGTAATGCCGCCAGGATTCTCTCGTCCTAGCTCACAGAAGACAATCTAGGAGAAATATATTTTATTTATAGCTTATACACATTTATGTTTTATTTATAGCTTGTTTTTGATGTTGTTTTAGTATTTTATTTCGTATTACTTGTATTATACTTTATTATATCATTAATGTTTATACCTACAACTTGTTATTTGACATTCATTATTTATTTCTTATATCTTTGTAAATACAGAAGCCTAGTGTGCCGCTAGGATGGCTGTGACCAGCGATGAAGTGGTAAGGGAATTAATACTAGCACAGTGGGAGAAGTGGCAGAAAAAACTTCCAAGAATAATCAGAAGGAAGCGCATCCCTAGTAGTAGGTTTATTGCTAACTGGTGACCACTGAGTCAGACCCTTAACAAGGTATTGGATGGCTGTGACCAGCGACGAAGTGGTAAGGGAATTAATACTAGCACAGTGGAAGAAGTGGCAGAAGAAATCTGCCAAGAATCATAAGGAAGAAACGCATCCCTAGCAGTAGGTTTATTGCTAACTGGTGACCACTGAGTCAGACCCTTAACAAGGTATTGGATGGCTGTGACCAGCGATGAAGTGGTAAGGGAATTAATACTAGCACAGTGGAAGAAGTGGCAGAAGAAATCTGCCAAGAATCATAAGAAAGAAGCGCATCCCTAGTAGTAAGTTTATTACTAACTGGTGACTACTAAGTATTTTTCAATTGTTTTGTATCTATTCCTTTAACCAGTCTTATCATTTCCCAACCAACTTATTCTTCTTTTATGAATTATTTCAATCTTAATTCAAATAAATCAAAACAGAAAATAAAAGAAATATGGTGCACCCTATTGAAATTTTTTCTAAATTTAAAACTATACTTAAAAATACAACTTACTATTCAAAAATAAAACAGCACTTCATCCACTATGCAGTCCACTTCTATCCTTTCATTTTTTATACTCGTATCTAACAGTAACAATGTACCTTCAGGAATAACAAACCCATTAATTATTTAGATTATGTTTGAAATAAATTGGCATATTCTAAACGTTGTTAGGTGTTGAAAGGAATCAGGAAGAATGCATGTTCACTGTTCAGTCACCTGAGTAATAAGAAAACCAGATAAAGGGTAACAAAGGAAAGGTTCGGTCAAGCACACATCCTATCAGCCTTTACTCACAGCTTCCTGTTTAGATAACGTTTAAACTATGTAACGGGAAAAAACTGGATGTCATTCTTGTTCTTGTTTAGTTCATTATATAAAAAAAGTAATAATGAATAAAATAATGATAATGATATGTGGAATAAAAATAAGCATCCTTTCACTCATGAAAGAGAGTGTGAGATTTGTTGATGGACGACCCTATCTACACATTTGATGAAATTGAACAACGCACATTGGACTGTAAACAACCTAACTATTTGACAGTAACCAACTGGTCTTTTAATTTTCAATTTAATATATCAAACCAGGCCGACACGCAGCTAAGCGCTAAAGCGCCGCTGGCATGAGTAGATAGAATTTTTTGGAATTTGTTACTCTGATTCGCGCTGTTCGCAGCCCTTTTTCGGCCTTCGACCTCTGTCTTCGTTTAGTGAAAGTAATACTATGTATCATGAAAAGAAAATGCACTTGAAATTTGACTAAAATCGGAGTACTCATTCCGCTGTTATAATGCCATTTTGAAACAGCTTGGTGGATTTTTATACTTTTTAGTATATTGATGTATAACAATGCAATACATATTTATTTTAAATTTCATCAAAATCCGACGAATTTAACTGACCAAATGTTTTGGGAAATTCTTTTCTAAATCGTGGGTTTTGGTAGTCTGATTCTGCTAGTTAACGAAGTCGACCAAGATATTTACAAAAGAAACGTTTCTACCAAATTTCGTGAAAATCCGACCTAAAAGATAATATGCGTACGTACGGTACCTGTATAAAGTGTGGAAAAATGCTAAAACCGTGTACTGGGGGTCACGATCGGTGCTCATTTCATGGTCCTGAACCTGGGTCTTACCATGCACCCAGCATAAATAGCTCATTTTTCCAAAGGAAATTCCATAATTAGTACTAAAGAAGGGTTGATATGTACAGTGCGTAAATTATAAAATGAAGTTTTTAAAAACAAACAACAATATCAGTCCAAAGATGAAGGTAGAGAGGGTCGAGAATAACGAGAAGTTGGGAACAGAAAGGTTCAGGATTGAATATGCCGCATGAAAGGGTTTGGAAATAAGAGTCTCAGCAAAGGATCAGAGACCACTGAGCATAATGATGTCCAGTTGCGGAAGCCAGAAATATTCAACATTATTCTCCTTTCTTACAAAGAAGCATTAGATGTGTTTTTAATGTATAAATTTAACTATGTAGATCTCTTGCTTTTTCAAGAAAATAACACTAGTGACTGCAAGTGGTGATAAGCGTTATCGCATGGTTTTCATTTAAAACAAAGATATTTGGACGATATCTGATTCAAAAATAACGTATGACTCCCGCAGTTTGTGAATTGACTTTACCATTTTTGATTATGCGACTGTTGAAGTCGTGCAACTTTATATACGGTTAAATATCATTCTTTAAGGTCTCATAACAGGTACTTTGAAATATATTTTTATCCTATCGTCATAATTTTGTATACTATCAAACACTTTCTACCTAAACTAAAGGTTTTGTAGTCATAGATTGTTGGAATCTGCCTTTTTTATATGCGCAAACAGGCAAAAAAGTAAAATTTCTCAGTTTTTACTTTAAAGTGATATGACGTCAAAACTGTTGGAGATAGAAAAGAATGTTAAATACAAAAGTTGTAGATCATTTCATTCCACACCAACGATTTTTCGTCAAATCTAAGATCTGATCACTTGTGTAGCTTCTACAGATGCAAGTGTAAAGGCTTGCACGGGCGAGATTCACACGGCGTAGCTCCCGCCCCCTTAAACCCCCCCTTAAAATTTGAATTTTGTAAAACCCAGCTCTATTGCACATCTACACCATGAAATGCATCTACGTGCCAAATTTCATCTTTCTAGGACGTATAGTTTGTGCTGTGGAGTGATCATATGTCAGTGGTAACTTGCAAATATACAGGGTGTCGGTGAACTCTCTGGACATACTTTGTAGACATGTTCCTTGGGTCAAAACAAGAATATTTAACCATATAAACAGGGGTCTCCGGCGCTTCGTTGTCCGTCTGTCTGTGTGGATGTGTTTTTTACTAATTATGACAATAAAACTAATGAACTAATTTTCACCAAACTTTAGTCAAAAATTTAAAATGCCACCGTCTAATTAGGAAAAAAATATTATTTCATTTAACCTTCAAATTTCAAAATGGCGGCCGTTTAAAAGTTTCAAAGTTGAATAACTCAAAAACGAGCATTTTTACAACACATTTTAAGAACAATTACTTTTAGTGTATTTATTTTCCTTTCTAACAACGTATAAACTTTGAAAATCGAATGAGAAATAACAAAGTTATTGTAATTTCTGTCTTACCGGCCCATGTTCGCCATGCGTTCCTCCAGTCAGCTAACGCAACAACAATAGAACTGACTACATTACATATTTTGATTCAGGAGTTTGTTAAATTCGTTTGGACATCTCTACAAACAATAATTAGTCTTAGCATGTATGCTACCGTGTCGAAGGTCGTCATTTTGAACAGCTCTTGCACCCTGTATAAGAGATAAAGCCTGGCTGCAAGGCAAGTATGAGTATGACCACAGCTTGAAGGAAGATAAGATGAGTTTTGTACGGATACAGGTTGTGGACGTAGAACTCAAGTACTATCAAAGTTGGAGAGACTCTAGACTGGCTATTTCCTCTTCTACTTTACCTTACCTTCCCTTTAGACATAAATACAAGGTGAGTGAAAAAACTCATTTGAACGTAGTTTGGAGGAAGATGAAGTTTTGAAGGTTTGTACGAAAAAGTTACGGTTGGAAGTTGCAATTACAGTACTCTCAGAGTGGAATGGAGACAGTAGACTGGTTATTTCCTCGTCCTCTCCACCTCATCCTTACCATAAACATAGATACAGGATGAGTGGAAAGCAATGAGTGTGAACGCAGTTTGAAGAAGGACGAGATAAGGTTTGTACTACTACAAGTTGTAGATGTGTTTCAAGCACTCTCAGAGTTGAAGAGAGACTCTAGACTGGTTATTTCCTCGTCCTCTCCACCTCATCTTTACCATAGACTGAGATACAGGGTGAGTAAAATATAGTTAATTCAATTGTAGTTTGGAGGAAAATGACATGAGGTTTGTACTTTTACTAGTTATGGGTGTAAATCTCTAGCATTCTCACTGTTGGAGAGATACGCAGGACTGGTTATTTTCTCGTCGTCTCCACGGTCCAACTTACACATCTCCTAAATATAGTTACTGGGTTGTTGAACATTCAAGTAAAAAGATCGAAAAATCATCAACTGTCAGTTTTAAAGAAATATTACATCCTATGAACTTTACTTATCAATGTCATAATAAACAAATTGAACATCATTGAGCCTAAACATCATTGAGTGTCAACCTTAATGGACTACATGCATTTGTGTTTTCTAACACCTCACTATTATTATACAATATTAATAGACAACAAACATTTTTCATAACTTAAAAAAAGGATAGTATGAACGTTGAAATGTAAACAAACACAACTAACACAAGCGTTTGAATTAGGTGTAAACTGTGTTGCCTAGCAGCCAATCCTAAAGTTGTCTCTTCAATTGTTTGGATCAATGTTTTCGAAGCGTTGGAGTATTATGTTCAGTAGGAAAATGTTACTTCAATACAAAGGTAAGTATATTATTATGCCGATACTACAAATTTCTTGCTAACAGTGACGAATCAATGTTTAAAATAGTACGTTATGAGGCCCTTCTCTTAATTCGTCCATTAGTCTTAAATTCTATCTTTAATTTGTGTTTGACAAAACATTAATAGTTTACAGGAAAGGATAGTATTAATTTATTTATTATCTTTTAACAATTCTCAAAGGGTTATTATACATTTCCGTTTGTTTAGTGTAGGACCTTCGATCTTACAAAATCTGGATCACATATCTTCTGAAACCTACATGAAAGAAACTTTATCGGACAACTGCCTAAGATGGTCAATTCATAATCTTAATAGAATTCATAAAACTACAATAGACATATCAAACACAAGGCACTCAACGAGCCATAATAGCTACACATATCTCAGTCCTGAATTGTTCAATTTACTGCATCGAGAAGCTTTTACTACACCTCTGAACTAATTTATATCATAGGTTTATGTCTCTACACCTGTGTTTGCTTTGTTTGTTTGTTTTGGTTTATTTTGTTGTGTTGTGTATTTTCTTAGTTTAGTTTGCTTTATAGGTTATGTGTTTTTTCTTAAATAACATTTTTTGCTTGGTTGATTTTGTTTGCGGTGAATTGTTATTTAAAAATATAAAAGTATGCAATGATAATGTTAAATTTTCAATGTAATGCCAATGTGTTATGGTTATGTCAATTTTCCATGTTATTTTTGCCATTGCTTTTTGTGATATCTATGTTCTTCTATGCCGATGCAATTAATGTTTTGTTTATAATTATTATTCTCTTTTATTACTGTAGGCTATTTTTAACCCAAATATATATTATCCTTTGTGTAAAATATATAAAAATCATTGTGTAAAATGAATTGTTGGTTGAATAAGGTATCTTTGAATCTTCCGTTCCTCTAGCCTAACGTTCTCATTAATCGACATGTCTAACGTGTTCAACTGAAAGATTTAGCAAAACCTTTCTGAAAACAGTTAGAGATTTGTGTGATTGAGAATTCAAATCCAGCAATACTGTGCGATGTGTGAGTTTCACATTCTTGTAGAGAAGAAATGTTTAATTACACATTCCTCTTCCAACACTTTAGACTGAGCGAACTTCACAGAAATGTTGTGAAACGAACCACGCACACATTCTCAACTTATTAATGAAATGTTTCAGATTTCTTAATTATTTTGCCACCTTAATCTTTTTTTTTTGGAAGTCTTAAACACGTTTTAAAATGTCAAAAACACGTTTGTAAGATAATTAAAAGTATAATTTTGTACATTATTGGTGGTTTTAGGGGTTATATTGAGAGTTCAAATATAGAATTCTGTTATTGGTCACGTCTTAAAAGAGAGAAAAACAGCCATGCATAAAAGTGTCGGAGAAGCTGTTAGCTTTTGTGCTTTTAACATTAGAAGGCAATAGATTTTTAATTAAAATCTGGTTTTAGGTTTAATCTTTTAATCATTCAGCAAATCCTTTGTTTGATGTTTGTTGTTCACAATGGTACAATTTCTCAGGTTAAAATATTACTACGGACGGTTTTGAAGGAAGGGGTGTACTTTTTAAACTCAAAAACTTTGGAAACGATAATAATTCAACTTCAGACGTACAACAAAGTAATTTCAATTATCCTAAAGTGTATCACAATATTGTTTATAGCTGATCAAGTTTTTAAAAGAAAAGAACTTTTACAGATTATTTACCAAGAAATCCCAAACATTATTTTATAGTTGCATTTGCGTTGTTTATGTTTTTGATTTTCATTGTCTAAAAGATCTAACAAGCAAAAAGTATATGAACGAAACAAGTACAACATTAAGAAAATAAATAAGGACTATCAGGAACTGTATTATCTAAAACATCAACCATATCTGTACGAGATGGGGAGATCGCTTGACGGTTATGTTGTGTTTAAGCCAAGATTCTCTTGGACTGAGGCCAGCAGTATGGAAGCACGATAAAAGTAAACGGCGAGCATCAAGAAAACATTAACCAAACTGAGACGATAAAACACGGATATTTCCTTCACTTCGGCAGGGAAAATGTTTGCTGAACAAAACGTAAGTGCTCTTTGTTATTTTAAGTGATAACAGCAAAGACGTTCCAAATAAGAAATCGAAAACCTATGTAGTTCCCTGTAATATACTACTCTGAACTGTAGTTTATATAAAAGCTGAATCATAGATTGTACGCTCTAGGAAAATTGCCAATTTTATTTCAGGGCCACTAACTTACGTAGATTACAAATATCTAAAAATTGAAAAAATTTATGAAATATAATTTTTGTGACCAAATCGTGCGATTTTCGAAAACGAACGAACTTGGCGTTCGTCAGTGGCTATACTTGAAGTTCTTGAGAGAATTCCCTTGCAGCGCTATCTATGCTTGGGCTGCCGCAACTATGTTGACTTCCTGTCTTATTCATTCGGCATCTATGCGCAATCCACTTACCATATCATTATTGTTGATAAAACTAATTTTCTCTTATTATGTGTTATCTAATATCTCATGATAAAAACCCCCTTTACATCCACTCTCATGTACAAATCATACATATTAAATACGCAATTTATACTATTTGTCATTATATTTTTCAAAAAACTAAACAAACAAGTTATGTAATATTAAAGACATTAACATTTTAATCTGCTCCCATGCAGCATCCCAAGAGGGTTCTTTTTTTTTTGATATCATCTCAATTTACACTGTGACTTTGATTATTGCGTGTACAATGAGTTTTGATTTTCTGTATCTTTGCACGTTGCTAGGCATTTTTATGATAGTTAATATTTTCACATTTTATGTCGTAACATGTTTATTCTTAATAGACTCAAAACGTTTTGAAACTCAAAAAGTTAAAACAGTGTTTCGCCTCAGAGGAGAAAGTTTGAAATCATGTTTTCTCTCCAGTTAATATCCCATTTAAATGCTAATACCGTTCCGCTCAAGAGGTTTGCAGACCGTTGCTCCTTCAACACAGCCTGGGAATTCAACACACGTTTTTCAACTCAGTAAGTCATTAATCAACACGTAGTAAACAATAGGGCTTTTAATGTTTAGTCATTGTATGAATTGGCTCCGACAGTTCTTGGGGACAATTTCGTAGTGGTATTTTCCATTTGGTTATTATGGAATGTTTTTGGGAATAACAACGATACAAATACCTCACTGAAACTTAAAACATAATAGTTTGGTCAACAAAAGGCTGTAAAAGATGCTAAATCCAATTTGGATCTTAAGTTTATGAGTGTTTGGTGAGCCTGGTAATAACATTTCTCATCATTATTTCACAAACTCAATTTCTTGACCTAAAGTCCATGCCCCGTTCACTAACACCCTGTATAGTTATTTGGCAGATATTGACTTTATGTACAGGTATCCACTTTTAACTTAAAAATACTCGGTACCTATTGGGTAACCTTTTAGGTCAGATTAACCAGCAATTGAAAAATTGTTCTAAGAGCCGATTTTCTAAAACCATTGCGTCCAAATAGTATTTTGTTTTTGAAAATAGTATGTGAGCAAACTTTACTTGAATACAATTTCTGAAGAATAAGATTCCCAAACCGATTCCTAAAGATCCCTTATTTAGGTTGTTCGTGGACCATAATGAAGTTTAGAGTCGAAGACACATGAGGAAACACGGTTTTCATGAACTTCATTTCCAGCGGTGACATAACTTCGTTATTAAAACTATCGTAAATATTCATAGTTTCTCGCCCGTCATAGTAGTATACTTTATAATGACCTACAGCCTCCTCACTCTTTTGATTGCCAGTGAAGATAATTTGAAGGTGGGGAGTGTACACCGGTTCAATGTGATTCGTGTCATCCAGTGTTTGAATGGCATTTACACTGAATGTGCTAATGCCTGTGTGTCGCTCCAACAGATTCACAAATTTATCCATTTGATCTGAATCAATATACTGGCCATGTAAAATATGTTGAAGCATTTTTAGTATAGAGATTTACTTACGGCTTCCAATGCACGAAATCACGGATTTAATTCCGGTCGGAGGGTTTCAACAGCTTTCCCAAAAAACGTTTTGTGATGCCCACAAACCCTAGACTGAGCAACTATTCTGAGAACTGATATTAAACATTCCATTGTTTTAGACAGTAAAAAAACAAATAGAATAACAATGATTAAAGCAGCGGCCGCGTGTGAGTGTGATATTTACCCCGGACCGTTGCTAGGATACCGACGTCAATAAATACATCTTCACATCACCTGACCTCTTGCAGCTTTAATTGCATTTGTTGCATAACTCTTTTATATTGACTCTTCAACAATTGCCAGTTCCAAACATATGTTCTTATTTGACTTTAGTAGGCTAGTAAAAGCTACCATTCAAGATTTCCAATTTAGAATTTGTTTTATGTGCAGTTTTATAAAAAAAAGTGTTATACAAGTGAAATAAAAGTTGTTTTTGTACTTAATTATTTAACAAAACTTAAATATTTCTGACATATAGCTCAGAGTAAACCTTTCTGTTTTTGCAAATACTTTTGGTAAAGTTGTCTTGAAAGTTCATGTTGTCAATAAACAAGGGCATTTAGACGGGAAGTAATCAACATGGAATTTTACTCAGTTTTTCCGAAGCCCAATAATGTGACTATTATTGTATTATAAGTACATGAAAAATAATTTTCTTTATAACCTACAGCTTTCACGTATTATTGAGGTTCAATTCAAAGCCAAACTGGCTTGCAACTGATGAAATAGTTTTAGAACTTTTTTTCAGCATGTTTAGAAAGTTTCACGATATTCTTAAGAAATGAAAACAGTTTACGATAATACTATACCTAATTGAAGTGAAACGCGATAATACCATACGTAATTTCATCAACTTCCTATTTCTTACGAGTATTTTGTTTGTACCAAACCATTTTAACTCGATTTAGTTATTAAACGCATTGTAATTGTTCGTGAGAGTTTTTAACTATTTATGAAATTACATTTGCTTTGAGTGTAATACAGGGAGTTTAAATGTCCCTCCCCACCTTAACGTTTGAAAAGCGAAACATTTGTAGTGAATGTTTTTATAAGTTTCCGAACTTTGCGCCACCAACCCAAAATCCAGGGGGGAAGGGCCCCAAATTGTTTAATACAATACCCTCCTTTGTGACCCTTCAAAAGAAAGGAAATTTCAACACAAATTCAACGACGCAAAGAAATATTTTTATCTTGACTCGTCTTTTTGTTATACCAATTTAAAAATAATACAAAATCAGGTTAAAAATGCCATATGTAACTTACAATTAATTTTGAATGACAAGGTTTCTTCAAAATACCCTGAGGAAAACATCACAACCCTATATCATAATCCCATAGAGTATTTTGAACAACATTTTGTCATTCAAAATAAGTTGTATGTTAAATGTGGCATTTTAATCCTGATTTTGTGTAATCTTTAAATTGGTATAACAAAAAAACAAGACGAGATACATTTTTTGATTAATATGAATTTGTGTTGAAATCTTTCTTTGAAATTGTGTGCATCTGGGGGGACTCCCTTCCGGATTTTGGAAGGGGGAAGTGGAGGACTTAGAGGCCGATAGAAGTAAATATCAGAATCCTATAACAACATTCCTCAAAGTGTTTTAAAAAATATTTCCTTTTTCAAAAGTTATGGCGGGGACACTTAAAACTCTGTTTACATAAACATATTTTAGTGTTCAAAATACTAGGCCCTTGCTTTTGTACATTTAACGTTCTATTACGCTACTTATCGAAAAGGACACATGTAGTTATTTGTAGACATTTTTAGGCTACGTCTGTAATAATATTGGACATTAAAACTCAAATTTATCTGACACATGAACTCGTACAGTCAGATACATAGAATACCAGCTGTCTGAGTCAGAAAGTGCAGCAATACTCTATCGATCCGGTTGGACGTCAGCCAGGTGATTCCGCTTTGATAGCCAAAACAGACATCAACCCAGCCCTAAAGAGATAAAGAACTTCTTCGTGACATGTATACAACTTAATTGCTTTTATTCTTCAGAAATTGTATTCAAGTAAAGTTTCGCTCACATACTATTTTCAAAAACAAAATACTATTTGGACGCAATGGTTTTAGTAAATCGGCTACCACTCTTAGAACAATTTTTCAATTGCTGGTTAATCTGAACTAAAAGGTTACCCAATAGGTACCGAATGATTGTATTTTTAAGTTAAAAGTGGGGATACCTGTACATAAAGTCAATATCTGCCAAATAACTATAAATTTTAACTATAAGTTTAGTTAAGTTGAAGCTATGGGTATTAATAATTCTAGAAATGAGTAGGTATCAAGATCCGACGAGTCCCTAGTCTCTGTTTAAGTAGAACATAGTTTTAGAGAAGTGGAGAACTTAGTGTTAGTTCTTTTGGTTCTAGAAAAGAGAGCATCTTGATAATTACATTCGAAGTTCTGAGTCGACAAAAGTAGTTTTCGAACAATTGATAAAACCTTTCATGAGAGCGTTATAATTTATTTAAAAGAAAGAAAAGTGCTAAAAATGCCGATGTCTGATTTGTTTATACGACGTATGTGATACGTGTGCCTATATTCAATTAAAATAACTCGCATGTCGGTGTAACCAAAGACAATGTTATGGTAGGTAGATTGGGCATAGATGTCAAATGGCTGAGGCAGGAAAATCAACATAGTTGCGGCAGCTCAAGCACAGATAGCGCTGCCGTCTTTTGTCTTTTTACCCTCGGCTCGACGTTCTCGGGTTTTTCGATGTCGATGAATTACATGTGACCAAATCGTGCGATTTTCGAGAAGGGCAAACTTGCGCGTGCGTCAGTGGCTTTACTTGAGGCTCTTAAAATACTTCCCTCGCAGCGCTATCTGTGCTTGGGCTGCCAAACTTTGTTGATTTTCCTGTCTCAGTCATGTGGCATCTATGCGCAATCTATATTCCATGACATAATCTTTGATGTAACTCTCTACATAATAGATTTAGTGGGTTTAAATACAACATTTGGTAATTAGAGACCAAAAGAAGAGTGTCCCGAAAAGGTTTTAACAGCTATTGCCAAACACGGTGTTATTTTATATTTGTCTTATAGGGTTAATAGATTAAAGTCCCGTTTTAACGATTGAAATATTCACAAACAAGATTTGTGCACGTTACACAATATAAACACGCCTTACATGGCCAGAACCGTTACTTCTTCAAGTAATTTCTCATTTTTATTCTAAAACTACTTTTTTACAACCAAACCTGCTGAATCGAAACATTTTACGAACGAAAGTGAATTAAATCGACTTAAGAGCACTCATAAAAAACGACTCATTTTTCGCCATTACTTTTCCCAAGAATACAGACTTGTAGTGTACACTGTAGGTTTAGGTATAACTTTGTTCCACAACAAACTACGCAGACCCGCATACACAGCCGAGATTGATTGACAAAGTTCCACAATCAATCACAGGCAACGTGTCAACTGCACCCTGTCTCATGTGCCAATCAGTATACAGGGTGTTAGTGAACTGGGGCATGGACTTTAGGTCAAGAAATTGAGTTTGTGAAATAATGATGAGAAATGTTATTACCAGGCTCACCAAACACTCATAAACTTAAGATCCAAATTGGATTTAGCATCTTTTACATTTTTCAAGCCTTTTTGACCAAACTATTATGTTTTAAGTTTCAGTGAGGTATTTGTATCGTTGTTATTCCCAAAAAATTCCGTAATTACAAATGGAAAATACCACTACGAAATTGTCCCCAAGAACTGTCGGAGTCAATTCAGACAATGACTAAACATTAAAAGCCCTATTGTTTACTACGTGTTGATTAATGACTTACTGAGTTGAAAAACGTGTGTTGAATTCCCAGGCTGTGTTGAAGGAGCAACGGTCTGCAAACCTCTTGAGCGGAACGGTATTAGCATTTAAATGGGATATTAACTGGAGAGAAAACATGATTTCAAACTTTCTCCTCTGAGGCGAAACACTGTTTTAACTTGGATTTAACTAGTTTCAAACTTACGAGTTTCGAGTCTATTAAGAATAAACATGTTACGACATAAAAAGTGAAAAAATGCCACAAAAACGTAGCATACAAGAAAATCAAAACTTGCACGCAATAATCAAAATCACAGTGTAAATGAGATGATATCAAAATAAAAAAGAACCCTGTTGTGTTGGGATGCAGATGGAAGCAGATTAAAATGGTAATGTCTTAAATAATATTACATAACTTGTTTGTTTAGTTTTTGAAAAAATATAATGACAAATAGTATAAATTGCGTATTTAATATGTATGTTTTGTACATGAGAGTGGATGTAAGAGGTTTCATGAGATATTAGATAACATAATAAGAGAAAATTAGTTTTATCAACAATAATGATATGGTAAGTGGATTGCGCATAGATGCCGAATGAATAAGGCAGGAAGTCAACATAGTTGCGGCAGCCCAAGCACAGATAGCGCTGCGAGGGAATTATCTCAAGAGCTTCAAGTATAACACTGACGAACGCCCAAGTTCGTTTTTTCGAAAATCGCACGATTTGGTCACATAAATTATATTCCATCTTTTTTTAATTTTTAGATATTTGTAATCTACGTAAGTTAGTGGCCCTGAAATAAAATTGGCAATTTTCCTAGAGCGTACAATCTATGATTCAGCTTTTATACAAACTACAGTTCAGAGTAGTATATTACAGGGAACTACATAGGTTTTCGATTTCTTATTTGGAACGTCTTTGCTGTTATCACTTAAAAATAACAAAGAGCACTTACGTTTTGTTCAGCAAACATTTTCCCTGCCGAAGTGAAGGAAATATCCGTGTTTTATCGTCTCAGTTTGGTTAATGTTTTCTTGATGCTCGCCGTTTACTTTTATCGTGCTTCCATACTGCTGGCCTCAGTCCAAGAGAATCTTGGCTTAAACACAACATAACCGTCAAGCGATCTCCCATCTCGTACAGATATGGTTGATGTTTTAGATAATACAGTTCCTGATAGTCCTTATTTATTTTCTTAATGTTGTACTTGTTTCGTTCATATGCTTTTGCTTGTTAGATCTTTCTAGACAATGAAATCAAAAATATAAACAACGCAAATGCAACTATAAAATAATGTTTTCTTGGTAAATAATCTGTAAAATGTCCTTTTCTTTTAAAAATTTGATCAGCTATAAACAATTGTGATACACTTTAGGATAATTGAAATTACTTTGTTGTACGTCTGAAGTTGAATTATTATTACGGTCGTTTTCCAAAGTTTTTGAGTTAAAAAGTACACCCCTCCCTTCATTCAAAAACTACGGAAAACGTCCGTAGTAATATTTTAACCTGAGAAATTGTACCATTGTGAACAACAAACATCAAACAAAGGATTTGCTGTATGATTAAAAGATTAACCCTAAAACCAGATTTTAATTTAAAAATCCGAAATAACGTGCCTTCTAATGTTAAAGCACAAAAGCTAAAAGCTTCTCCGAACACTTTTATGCATGGCTGTTTTCTCTCTTTTAAGACGTAGAGATCCAACAATAGAATTCTTTATTTGAACTCTCAATATAACCCCTAAAACCACCAATAATGTACAAAAGTATACTTTTAATTATCTTACAAACGTGTTTTTGACATTTTAAAACGTGTTTAAGGAAAAACGGATTTAGGTGGCAAAAATAATTAAGAAATCTGAAACATTTCATTAATAAGTTGAGAATGTGTGCGTGGTTCGTTTCACAACATTTCTGTGAAGTTCGCTCAGTCTAAAGTGTTGGAAGAGGAATGTGTAATTAAACATATCTTCTCTACAAGAATGTGAAACTCACACATCGCACAGTATTGCTGGATTTGAATTCTCAATCACACAAATCTCTAACTGTTTTCAGAAAGGTTTTGCTCAAATCTTTCAGTTGAACACGTTAGACATGTCGATTAATGAGAACGTTAGGCTAGAGGAATGGGAGATTCAAAGATACCTTATTCAACCAACAATTCATTTTACACAATGATTTTATATATTTTACACAAAGGATAATATATATTTGGGTTTAAAATATACAGTAATAAAAGAGAATAATAATTATAAACAACACATTGGCAAAAAATAACATGGAAAAATTGACGTAACAATAACATATTGGCATTACATTGAAAATTTATCAACATACATTACAATTTTTTAAATAAAATTTCACTGCAAACAAAATCAACCATACAAGCAAAATTTTTGACAAAACAAAGAAAATACACAACAAAACAAACAAAGCAAACATAATCAACCAAACAAATAAACAAACAAAAGTTTAGAGACATAAACCTAACATATAAATTAGTTCACAGGTGTAGTAAAAGCTTCTCGAGGCAGTAAATTGAACAATTCAGGACTGAGATATGTGTAGCTATTATGGCTCGTTGAGAGCCTTGTGTATGATATGTCTACTGTAGTTTTATGAATTCTATTAAGATTATGAATTGACCATCTTAGGCAGTTGTCCGATAAAGTTTCTTTCATGTAGGTTTCAGAAGATATGTGATCCAGATTTTGTAAGATCGAAGGTCCTACACTAAACCAACGGAAAATAATAAAACCTTTGAGAATTCTTAATAGATAGTAAAAAAATTAATTTTATCCCTTCCTACTAAACTGTAAACTATTAATGTTTTGTCAAACACAAATTAAAGATAGAATTTAAGACTAATGGACGAATTAAGAGAAGGGCCTCATAACGTACTATTTTAAACATTGATTCGTCACTGTTAGCAAGAAGATTGTAGCATCGCCATAATAATAATATACTATATATTTGTATTGAAGAAACATTTTTCTACTGAACATAATACTCCAACACCTCGAAATCATTGATCCAAACAATTGAAGAGACAACTTTAGGATTGGCTGCTAGGCAACACAGTTTACACCTAATTCAAACGCTTGTGTTAGTTGTGTTTGTTTACATTTCAACGTTCATACTACCTTTTTTAAGTTATGAAAATGTTTGTTGTCTATTAATATTGTATAATAATAGTGAGGTGTTAGAAAACACAAATGCATGTAGTCCATTAAGGTTGACACTCAATGATGTTTAGGCTCAATGATGTTCAATTTGTTTATTATGACATTGATAAGTAAAATTCATAGGATGTAATATTTCTTTAAACTGACAGTTGATGATTTTTCGATCTTTTACTTGAATGTTCAACAACCCTGCTATTTTAGGAGATGTATAAGTTGGACCGTGGAGACGACGAGAAAATAACCAGTCCTGCGTATCTCTCAACAGTGAGAATGCTAGAGATTTACACCCATAACTAGTAAAAGTACAAACCTCATGTCATTTCCCTCCAAACTACGATTGAATTAACTATATTTTACTCACCCTGTATCTCAGTCTATGGTAAAGATGAGGTGGAGAGGAGGGAAAAACCAGTCTAGAGTCTCTTTCTCTCAGAGTGCTTGAAACTTACATCTCAACCTCGTACAAACCTATCTCGTCTTCTTCAAACTGTGTTCATACTCATTGCTTTTCCTCACCCTGTATCTAGTTTATGGTAAAGATGAGGTGGAGGACGAGGAAATAACCAGTCTAGAGTCTCTCTTCAACTCTGAGAGTGCTTGAAACTTACATCTACAACTTGTAGTCGTACAAACCTTATCTCGTCTTTCTTCAAACTGTGTTCATACTCATTGCTTTTCCACTCACCCTGTATCTATGTTTATGGTAAAGATGAGGTGGAGGAGAAATACTCAGTCTAGAGTCTCTCTTCATCTGAGAGTGCTTGAAACTTACATCTACAACTTGTAGTCGTACAAACCTTATCTCGTCTTCTTCAAACTGTGTTCATACTCATTGCTTTTCACTCACCCTGTATCTATGTTTATGGTAAAGATGAGGTGGAGAGGACGAGGAAATAACCAGTCTAGAGTCTCTCTTCAACTCTGAGAGTGATTGAAACTCCCAACCCTAACTTTTATCCGTACAAACCTAACTTCATCTTCCTCCAAACTACGTTCAAATTAATTATTTTTCACTCGTCTTGTATCTTAGTCCATGGGAAAGGTAAGGTAAAGTGGACGAGGAAATAACCAGTCTAGAGTCTCTCCAACTTTGATAGTACTTAAGTTCTACGTCCACAACTTGTATCCGTACAAAACTCATCTCTTCTTCCTTCAAGCTGTGGTCATACTCATTGCTTTTCAGCCATTCTTTATCTATGTATAGAAGGAGACTCTACGGGTGTAGAGAAATAATGTAGAGTAGACGAGGAAATAAGTTGAAGTCTCTATTCAACTTCGAGAATACTCAGTGCTATGAACTTCTCAAAAGCGATCTCTTCGTCTCATAAAGTGAATGCTCGACTTAGCAATTTAAGTTTTTCAAGTTCAGTCTTCGCTAATACAGTTTAAAGTTAGGGTACAGCACCATATTTACAATCTTGTTTAACAATTCTTAGAAAGGAGTAATAAAATGATATAAGTGGACTGTATAATGTGATTTATTTTGGATGGTTTTGTAATGAACAATTTCTTAATTTAGTTCTGATTGGGTGCTTCCTTTTCTTGCTTTAAGTGGCCATTCTTACTTGATGCACTTTTTTTCAAATGTAGATTTTAATTTAATTTGTTAAAGAGAAAACGGAGTGATTGGGGAAGTTTAAATTGGGTAGAAACTGGTGAAAGGGATGGATGTAAAAAAATAGAAATAAGATATCTTAGTGTAATTAAAATTAAAGATCTTGACTTGATTGATGGATAGGAACAACAGTGGTTGAAAAAAAAATTAGTGATTGCTAGACAACAGAAAACAATTTAATAATAATTTAACAAAACATGTAATTTAAAATAATTAAACGGTGTGAAACTTTTATAGAACGATGAATATGATGTATCATGTAAAATAAGTTATGAAAAGAAGATAAACATAAAATAACAACTGGAAATAGTAACAAATACATAACAACAATATTGTTATTATTTCTTACCGTATTGGCGTGTTTATTGATTACGTGCTACATTACAAACTTGAAGATCCATTTCGATGCATTAAAAGCAACGGCTTGAAATGCTTTATACAGGTACTGAAGTTTTTAAACTAATAACTTTCAAATAAAGTCATTTTATACTGATCATTTTTACAGACGCTATATGGTCATACATTATCATTGGTTTGTTCACTTATCCATCAGATGGTATGTATTGTTGCAGTAATGGTGGTTTTACTCTTAATTTGATATTATTTTGAAAAACATATTAATACGACTAGATTTTGGTCAAAGAGGCGTTTGGGGTCAAGTTTACAGGAATTAGAAGTATTAAACAAATCTAGAAATTGATCAGATTTGTTAAAAATGTTTAACAAAACAGGTTCCGCAGAACAGAAAACATATATAAAGGCGGACTGTACTGAATGAAAAGTGATGGAGGATGTTAGGTTAGCTTAGAAAATTCTCCTAGAGCTTCTTTTTAAGAATTTTGAAATAACAAAATCAAATAACCTAATTGTGGCTGCAAACTTGATCTTAATCACCTTTTGACACAAAATATCTTCTCTTAAGTATTCTTCACCAATAAACACTATTTGTTTCTTGCTAAAATTCACGATTGCGTTTATTTCACAAAGAAAACATCAAATTACTGAAATAAATCACTATATTACTGCAACAATACATACCATTGATAGATATTGAGTGAACAAACCAATGATACGTGGATGACCATATAGCTGTAGAAATGCGTACTATGGTATGAAAGTTGGTTTAAAAACACCCTGTATAATCTGTACTTGCAGAGCGCGAGTGTGAGAGATCTGTTACTCTAAGCCATGTGTCTCGGTCTCTCTAATGCTTACTTAGACGCATTACTCATGTTAATGTAGTCTGATGCACTCCTTCTTAAGTACATCCTACTTACGTGTCACAGCTTCCGGGCACTTGGTAGGGTTAAAGCTTAGTGAATCAGGACATAAGACTTGATACAAAGGTTTAGTTTTTTACAGATCTGTGTTACTGATTCAGGTACTTGTTTGTGGGTCGAATCAATAACACATTTAATATGAGCTTATGTAATAGAATTATTGTGAAAATGAAAAATTAAAATTTTGCTATTTCAATACAAAAAAAAATTCTAAAGCAGGTGATATATTAAAATTTTATTGATGAAAAACCTGTTGATAACTGGCACAAGAATTATTTGTTGATAACCTTTTCCTTTTAGACAATTATTTAATCGGAAGAGCTCTCTATAAGAACTAAATAGTAAAATTTTATTCGGAAATCAATATTTAGTCAAATACAATAATACGACCTTTTTCTTTACAAGATAACACACATTCTTTTCATTCAAAGGTAGTTAACAATTCAATTATAACTTTAAATACCATTGGTGTACTACAATAGTTATTTAGTTGCTTATAAATGGAATTTCAAAATTTCATCAGTTTATCAATTACTCAACTTGCTAGAACCTGTGTACGAATAATTTTCATATACCTCGCCTTTCCTCGGTATTCTAATTAAATCTCCTAAAAACACTATTAAAAAGGTTACCCAATTGCATTGTGAAGCTCCTTTTTGCAAGTTAAATTTCGTAAAAAGGGCCTGTCTGGTTGCAACATTATACCAAGCCTACTAAACGCATGAGCCGCTTTGGTGATGAAAAAGTAATTATTCGTGAATTATCGATATGTGCATTTTCAAAAAGTAATTTTTTCATTTATCTTTTTATAACCCCAAAAATAAATTTTCAACTCCCATTTTCACGCACTTTGTGATGGTCAATTTGGATTTCGAATTACAAATAAATAAATACATTGATACAAGCACATTTTCACACGTTTTGAAAGCCTGTTAGAGTATAATAATTGTTTTAAATACTCGTACACAGATGCATTTAACGAGAACAATATAAATAAAGGTCAGATGAACTCCGTGTGTCGGTTGGGTGCGGTCGTGACACTTACGTTTATTAGATTCCCACCTCTGCGTTGCTAGGAGACCGCCGTCAATATAAACACTAAACACACTTCACACTACTACTGAACTGTTAGTATTCTGTGAATACGTTGTTAGAAATGCACCCTGAGAACAAAATATGGAAGCAGTGAAGCTTATTATACAGGGTCATCGAAAAAGGTGTACGGGATTTGAAAGTGAAATAAAGTATTTAATATAATTGGTAGAATTTTGATTTTTTACATCAAAAGACAGAGCAAATCTTAATTTTTTAAATGTAAAAGTTTAATGTGAGCTCCTCCGTTGCGACAGACATCTAGCCATTGATTAACCTCCCGCTAGGTTTTGGAGCATTCAGAGTCAACGTTGAAATTACTACGTTGATTCTTCTTCTCAGGTGCTGTAGATCACGTATTTTCTCAGCATAAACTAAGTTTTAAATGTAACCCAAAAAGAAGAAATCTAAAGGCGTCAAATCAGGACCATTTCTCCCAATCCAACGATCAGAAATCTGTTGTTGAGAGCTTCTTGGACGTAAAGACTGTATTGATGACATGGACTTCCTGCTGGAAAATACATTAATGCCTCCCCTTTCAATTTGAGGGAACAGTAAGAAGAAGAATCAACGTAGTCATTTCAACGGTGACTATAAACCTGGCAGAGGAGTCTGAATGAAAATACCAAAATATTTTAAGATTTGCCGTGTCTTTTGATGTAAAAATGTAAACGTAAATTCTACCAATTGCTATTAAAATTTTATACTTTTAAATCCCGTATACTATATCGAGCGTAAGAAAAATTGAACTAGAACTTTTGTAATTACGCAGACGCTTAAGTCACAGATTAGTTACAACTATTATGAAAAAAGAACTAACATTGCTTCCGATGCCCAAGTAAACTTACATTAGATGTTTATTCATTTACGGCAATACACTTTTTACAATGCTCTTTATGGTATCTTCTGTTTTTATGGATGTTGCGCAATCAATGGCCAAGGCGTAAAACAAATATGAAATAGAACCTGTAGATACATAGAGACGAAAAGGCCGCAGGCGTCTAAATAAATGTTCTATATTTATTAAAAATCCATGACTACCAAATTATTTGACCTAGTACAAAAAATGACAACTATTAAGAGAAATGGACCTATTCCGTTATGATACCAAACATAATCACGGTTCGACAAAGAAATCATTATTCCGATTCGATTACTGTTTAATAAGGTGTTACTAACGTATTGGTAAGATACGGTGACATTATGGACGATGATTTACATACTGAGTTTGAAGCGTGCCTAATATCTAAACAAAGCACAGTAGAATTCTACTGACGATCGGATCTAAACACTATATAACCTTCTATAAGCCGTTGGTCTATTCCCTTGATCGTTGACCATTGGGGAACGGTGACCTTAGTTTGTAACAAAGACTACACCTCATAATCATTACTACTCATAACACTCATCCTTCACCACATATTTGCCTTAAATACCCTCCTTAAGTGGTCGGCAGCTCAAATAGTGATTTAGTGTTTGCAGCGAAAATTGAATGGTTCAGTTTGACATATTTTGATAAGAATAATATTCTTGAAATTTAATGTTTTGTATTTAGTTTAACTTTTATTTAGGTCAAAACAGAATTATTTCACTATCAAAACTTACGGAATATAACATGTTTGGCCATAATCCTCGGAGTCGAGTGTAACATGTAAACTGTGGTGTAATGCTGGAACATTTACAAACCAGCGGCTGTCTGGCGAGTGATACATTGTAGAACATCCCTCAACCTCAACGAGCTCATCAGTTAGTCCATACATTACACTTTTCACCGCCGGAAGATATGTTCCGATCCTTCCTGATTCGGATTAGCATTTTTTAAATAATTCCGCATAACGTTTTCTACAACGATTTTTTTACTCCTGCAGCAAGATTCTGATAAATACTCCGCTCCTTATTGTTGTTTACACAGCTAAGTACAGGGTGTTTTTTTTAACGCGACCCAATGTTCAAACTATAGTAAGTCATTTTTTACGAACGCTATACGGTCATAAATTGTATCATTGGTTTGTTCACTTCAATATCTACCAGATGGTATGTTTTGTTGCAGTAATATAGTGGTTTTGATTTCCTAATTTGATGTTGTTGTAAAATAAACGCAATCATGATTTTAAACAAAGATTGATCACTCTTTGGAGAGTGCTTATTGTTAAAGAATACTTTAGAGCAAGATTTGTTGTGTCAAGAGGCGTTTGAGATCAGGTTTGCAGGCATGAATATGCTATTTGCTTTTGTTGTTTCAAAATTCTTAAAGACTTTTAGGAGAATTTTCTAAACTAACCCTTAACATCCTCCATCACTTCCTTATTCAGTACAGTCAACCCTCTGTTATGTTTCCTGTTCCCTACACAACCTATTTCGTTAAACCTTTTAAAAAATCTGTGAATTTTATATTTGTTTGAAAAACTAACCCTGTAAACTTGACCACAAACGCCTCTTGATAAAAAGAATTCTCCTGTGCTTATGTGTGCTTTAACAACAAACACTCCTTGAGTAACTTTTCAACTACCTCCTGAAAACGAACAACGAACATCAGAAATTCCTAACCAACAATCGGATTCAACTTTAGTCCTATTTCCACCAGCTACAGAAGAGCGCATCACATTTCAACAAGAAGGTCCAGTGATGGAAGAACAACCAGTTACAGTGCGTCCTGAGCCTCCAATGATGGAAGAGGAGCATGAACCACATCCTGACGTAGCCATTCCGGAAAACGTTCTAAGACGCTCAAACAGACTTCACAGGCCTCACTACTTGAAGGATTATGTTTCCAAATAAGTGTGGGAGAACTATAATATCTTTATGAATTTGTCTACAGACTTTTCTAACATTTGAATAATCACATGTGTTATAAGCCATCAAATGTTTATTCTATTGTTGTTGTTATGTTTACGTGATCAATACATCTAGTTCAATGAGTTTAATCTTTTATCTATTTATTTAAACAAAACTGTTAATTATAAAGAACACTCAGCCACGACAATTATCTAACGAATATTTTTCAGGAAATGCACACTGTGAATGAAATACGGCAAAATCATGAATCACACAACATAATGGTTGGTTCGCCTAACTACGCTGTTTCCTGACTACTTAAATGCTTCAATGTCAAAACCTAGTAGTTATTATAGCTTCTAGCAGCATTTTACTAGAAGCACAAAACTTTACGAAACGTTGAGACGAGCCTGGCACGCAAACCTATGCATGTGTAAAGAGGATTTCCCTTAATTTCGTTACGTTATAATACGATATTGTAATTAACAATGGAAATAAACTTTTTTAGTCCTGCGGGTTTGATGTTATTAACCCATGCGCCAATAATTACGTTAGTGAGTTACAGTTGAACAGCTACCGTCCTAAGGGAAAAACTTATTGTATTGTATGTATGTAAGTTCAAAGAAACCTGCTCAAGCACAAGTATTGTAGATACGCTGTGAGGAAACGTTGTAGTGGACGTAGAGAGAATGTATTAGCTAAACTTGACCAATAATCCAATTCAAGAGGGCAGCTGGGATCAAAGAGTCCGTTCAATCAAGTCTCCAAGGACTATCGGGAACTGCGCAACACAACCCTTCTCTTAACTTGCTCTTGTGGCTGAAATAAAATTGTTTCAACCAACTTTTTTAATAAACGTCGATATTGTTTCTGTTTTCTTTTCTTTTAAGCGACACAAAAGTCCGGGCTGGCTTTATATCTTCCGGACGTTGCGAGATAAAGAATAAAATTTACTACCATCACTAGAGGTAAAGAGCAACCTCTTCCAGGTAGTTAGTGGTCTGATGTCACCACCGGCTTCCCTTCAAGGAGAGATGTCACTAGTGGTCGTGGTGTGACACATCAAAGTACTATGAAAGAAAAGTACAATCCCAGTCTCGATAGGTTCAATCCATTGAAAATGGTGACAGTTTTAAGATAGAGAACTTTACACTTTGAAACTCCACCATTTTTATCAAAGTGTTGACCTTGGTTTGTGGCATTATGAGCTACTAAGCCATTTATTTCTTATGTACTTCTCAACCTAGTCTTTTCAAAGACCTTGCTTTGCCTTCAACACACTCATTAAATCACTATTTGAGATGCTGACCACTCTCATGAGGGTATTTTAAGGCAAATATGTGGTGAAGGATGATTGTGATGAGTGGTAGTAATGAGTTATGAGGTGTAGTCTTGTTACAAAAAAAGGCCGACTCTTCCTTAGAATGGGTCATTAATTAATAGCCCAATGACCAATGGAAATACAAGGACCAACGGCTTAACGTGACTTCCGAACCACGCAGGTGATGGTCTGATATGCCTAAACGATGGTGGGAGTTGATGCGGGTATCATAAGATGATCACTGAGACTATCTGAGCCGCTTTAGAACGTATTACAGATGTTCCCCTGACTCTTCGTGGGACGTTCTCTGCTGTATGTTAGTAACTGCTTTAAAATTGTGTATGAAAATACTTTCTTCGTAAGTAATTATGATACTCTTTATACAGATATTCCGTCTTATTGTGGTTTGTACAATGGTAAAACGTATAGAGAACAATAAATAGTTTTAAACCGCTTCCTTCCATTTCTACGCTAATAAGCTTTGACAAATATTTCAAACCCTAAAATGTGCTTCAGGTTGATAATTTTTGCAAGATGGGATACTTTTAAAATGGTTTTATAAGAGCATTTGCTATGAGGGTGTTTTAAAAAGGCTTGACTTAATTAACCGTGTTACCACACAATATTTGATCCTTCAGATTACTTGTTTCCATACTTCTCTTTAATCATGGAAAATGAACCCTAGAAGCGTAATGAAAATACCTTACTTGCGTATATTTTAACAGGTTAACTAGCGAAATTCGTATAAACATATAAGGATAAATATTGTATAATTTAACATAGTTGTGGAATATTTTGTCGTTGTTTACTACGAGAGTTTTCATTTGCCGTTATTTAAAAGATTGTCTGAATCCTGTGGCGCTATAAAGACGGAAAATGAGAGACCAGTAAAAAGTAGATTGCCAACATCAAGACAGGGATGAAGATTGCCCGCTAGTAAAGCTGATATATTGTTGTTTATATCCAACACGTGCTTCTTTCATATTGCTATGCTATTTCACTTACATTTGAACATATTATAAGATCAACCAACAACAAATACCATGTGTACATTTTTAAACTATTTATGTGTCATTTACTATTGCATTTTCTTTATTTAAATATTAAATATGAAACGCAAAACTAACCAAACACTCAAACATACATTGTATTGTTAGTAACGTTACTTAAAGTAGATATATGGTTTAAAACCTTTAACAATACAACAACATGTCAACAAAGATTGTTATCCATAAAAAGTTAATTATCATCAAATTGTCATCGATTTGTCATTAAAGAAAATCATTGAAAATCTTCTCAATTAAAATTGGTGTAAATTATGTAAACCATGATAAATCTGAACACTAGACCAAGCCTTTTCCTATACATATCTATGTTTTTATAGATTGAGTAAGCATATAAACAAATCGTAATTTCAAAACTTACAAACCAATTATTCTTAATTTACTTCGCTTAGGTTAACGGAAAACCTAAAGTTCGATTTTCAATAACCTCCCAAAAAGGTTATATTTCATCTAACTTTAAAAGAATATATTTAAGCACAAAATTGGTACTCCATGACTATTAATTACCTAGAAAAATACTGAACACCGTTGTTTTCTTAGAAAGTATTTCATCTTAAACTACATAAAATGTAGCTATTCACAAAATGTAGGCATGTATGGACTGGCAGCTAAACGTGAACTTACGTTCAACAAGTAAACAGTTAACGTGTTCATTCAATATTAACAGTAATAAGCTTTATATTGTACCAAGTTAATTAAAAATTGAAACACATTAAACCGAGTTGATAACCTGGATAGCGCGTTAAACTCCGCTGCCACTTTGTTAGTCAACTGAAAATAGTTTAATTCCATTATTGCAGCGTATTTGTTGATGACCTTCTCGTTATCAAGAATATTGTTCAACCCTTAAACAGCTTAGCTTATACGCTCCCCCGCGGAAATTTGTAGTGAATCTTTCATAGAAAATAGAGCAATTCTTAACATCACTAGAGAACAAATCGTCGTAGAACGAAACTGATTGCAGTTGTGAACTAAATCACTATTTGAGATGCCGACCACTCTCATGAGGGTATTTTAAGGCAAATATGTGGTGACGGATGAGTGTGATGAGTGGTAGTAATGAGTTATGAGGTCTTGTTACAAACTAAGGTCGACTCTTCCTTAGAATGGGTCATTAATTAGTAGCCCAAGGACCAATGGAAATACAAGGACCAACGGCTTAACGTGACTTCCGAACCATGCAGGTGATGGTCTGATATGTCTAAACGATGGTGGGAGTTGATGCGGGTATCATCAGATGATCACTGCGACTATCTGAGCCGCTTTAGACCTATATCATCTTCAAAACCTGACCTCCATGAAGCTGGATTACAGGACCACGCCACGAGTCCCAGTCGAACTTCCCAATATATCCTAATGTCAAAGCTTTCAGTGACAAAATCCGTTCCCAGACTAAGTTTTTCCGATATTTCGGCTGATTGGATTTTTCTATTCTTTTTGTACATCGTGGAGTAAACTCTATACCCCTCCTCCCGGAAGGATGAGTGGACCGATTTTACCGTTTGACGAACTTACCGTAGAGATTTACACAAAGAAGTTATGTACCAAATTTCTGAAAGTCAAACAAAATATAGGACTTGTAGAGTGTATAGTGGTCATTTTAGTCCTTTTATGAGTCCTTTCGGTGAATTCTACCGAAAATGAGTTTGTATACTATAAAACCTATTTTAGGAAGACACGTCCTTCTTTCCTAAAATGCACTTCCACAATGCAATTTATACATGTTATTGGAAATTCGTTAGGATTTCGCTTGTGGATACGCGTTTGCTATGGTTTAAAACGTTCCTCCTAGACCTGTTACGCTATAAAGACGGAAAATGAGAGAAATAACAGTAAAAAGTAGATTGCCAACATCAAGACAGAGATGAAGATTGCTCTGTGGTAAAGCTGATATATCGCTGTTTATATCCAACACGTGCTTCTTTCATATTAACGCAAGGATTGTGGGGGTTTATTTATTGCAAAGGTTCTGTTTGAAGTGCATTTGATACCATTTGATTTTACTAGTGTAGCATTATTTTATTGTGCCCACTTTGGTCCTGTGAATCACTCAGTGACACAATGATTGTACAGGGTTTTAAATGTCCCCCACCACACATTAACTGTTGAAAAAGGAGATATGTTTGAAAACCCTTTCCGGTATGTTTTTATAGGATTCTTAAATTTGTTCAAAACATACTTTACACTGCACCCTGCCCAAAATCCGGGAGGGAGGGCCCCCAAATTGTTTAAATACAACCCCCTCATCACCACGTGGCACCTTTAAAGAAAGAAAGTCAACACAAATTCAACGACGCAAAAAGAATTTATCTCGACTAGTTTTTTTTACCATTTAAAGATGACACAAAATCTGAGAAACGTTGCACAAAAAACGTTCATTAAAAAGAAGAGAAATGATAGAAATACGCGATGAAGATAGATGGATCGTATTTGGCTCAGGATTACAGACATGAAGAAGGGAGATATATGAGTCTTATTGACTTTCCGGAATTGAGTCTGATGAAATAACTTTTTGTGACGACAAATAAAATATTCCCTTCGACACAGAAAACATACTTTCTGTGCACTCTGAATTCTTTGCAGAAGCAAACAAGGAACGACCCGATTCTTATACTTTTGGCTGCCGTTGGTTCTTTCACCTTAAAAAGAAAAGGAGTATTTATGAATTATGTATGAATATTTCTGTCAGTACATAAGTATAATGTAAATGTTTAAAATATTTTCTGCCCACCCTTGTAGACAGGGTTATGAAATTCATTGGAAGAAGTTACGGTTTCTAATCCAAAAAGTAGAAAAGGTGGGAGCTTAATCAATTTATTAAACAAATTATTGCTAATGTTTTCAGGTACAATAATTAATTAAAACGTTATTATATTTGAAAAGTAGTCTTGTTTTGATTCTGATGTGTAGAAGTGGTTTAACATAAAATCCAACTGTTTTCTTTCATTTAACACGAATAAAGCAACAATAATTCGTGAACGTTTAGTTTTGGATAGTAAAAAAATTAATAGAACATCTCCTAATACTAAAACAAATCCATTTCTATTGATAGCCTATTGTAAAATTGACGCAAAGAGTTGCTCATGAATTCGAAACAAAGTTGTTCCATCACAAGATATTTGAAAACAAAACGTAGCCACAAGCGCTACAGTGAATCCTAGATCGAGGTATACCTTACACCAGAAGTCCGCTTTGGACACATTGTGTGTAACGCTCATGTACTGTATTGTAGACAAAGCAGTGTGATGCTGTTGTGTCTGTTTAGTGAGACGTGGTGCGGTGTTGAGCTCATTAGACAAACCCAACTTGATCTAATGAGCTGGCTACAATACGTTTACTCAACACTATACAGGGTGTAACATATTTGCCGGGTGTACTGTATCTAGCAGGAAACCAACAGACCTGTTTCAATCTGGTCCTGTTTATAACTGGATTTCCTCATTGCTGGCTTTAAATTGGAACGATATTTTCGCTGAAATAAAGGCGACATGTCGGGAGCTTAGTTGGGGGTCCTTAACAAACATAAAATATATTAAGTTATAAAACATGGTCAGGTTCATTTAAATAATTATAACATTGGTCTATTCACCTTTTTTTGTTTGTTTGACAACAACCTTATGGAAGTCAACACCCCAAAGTTCCTGGTAGTTTCTTTTTGGAGATCACACAACCGGTTTTCCTTCGAATATTTCATTTAGAATACTATGCTGAAATAAGCACAAGGAACAAGATAAAGTCTTCCTAAAGCCATCGTTATTGTAGTTTTCTACCTAAATTAATTTGTTTTCCAAAAAGGAGTTTTATCGTTTGTGTCGTTCATAGGTTTATGCATAAAGTACATACAAATACATTGGGTGTATTTTTGTTGTCTAAATTATGTTATATAGGGTCAGGTAAAAGTGTGAAAACTTTGTAACTTTTATCAATTTTTTCCAGCGCAACCGAACTCGGTACGTTTTATTAGAGGAAACAAAAGTGCATTTTAATTCATACTGACACTTTGTCCCAGTTTTCATAATGGGGATTGGGAGGGGGTAGCCCCATAATTTTCAAAGGTAAACCCCATTGAGACACCTCATTTTGAAAGTTTTGAAAATGTAGATAAATATGTTTTGATAAAATGTTGATGAGGATTAGAGGAAGAGTTCCCCAAGGAGCAAGTAGCTCCGTCTTGGGCCAGGTCTTTTTGTTCTTTCTACAGTAGATCTTTCTCTGTACATGGACGCGTACACCTACTGTGTTATGTACGCAGATGACATATTATTATCAACAACAAGTAAAACTGTAAACGACCTTGAGATAAAAACGTATACAGCAGTGTCCATGTCTCCGCAATAATAACCAGTAATACTATTCTTACATCACGGTCAGGTATATTATAGAGCTTTTCAGCAAGAAATTATACTTGAACCGTACAACAGCTGTCAGTATTATTAAGGAATTCATAATCATTTATTCATAATAATTATTGTAACAGAGTCATAACATGGTACTTTGTTCTACATTACCAACTGATGGTATAAACAAATCACAACCTCGACATTCCCTCTGTATTATTAACCCAACTAATGTTCCATAATTATAATTCCTACAGATTCGAGCTTACAATATCTGTTTACCCAGATGCTAGACCAGCGGTTGAATATTTACTCTTATACTGTAAACATACGGTTCAAACGCTAAGCCCTTTCAGCTGTGAGCCACCAGACCGTTTTTGTAGGCTTTGGCTAAAAATACATTTTTCAACAAAAAATTTTAAGGTATTTTTTTATTTTAAGTGTGTTTTTAGTTTATTGGTGTATATTTCTATAAACCATACGCAGGTAAAGTACCTGAGGGCGAAATAAAATAAGTAAACTCTGTTAATGAAAATTAAACTGTTTATTCTACGCAAGCTCTCATCATCGACGAAACTTTGTCGTAGCGGAACAGTGTCTTATCATCCCGAAGTGGAAGTTTTGTTGAACACTTTACAGTCTTCTCCATACCGACCTGCGCAGCTGAAACAGAGTTGTAAATTTAATTATTAATTATATAATAAAAACCGCCAAGTCAATAGGACAACATGGTCCATGTTACAATAGTAATATTTATTTATCCCAGTTTAGGACCTCTTTGAGTACTATAAATACCTTATTGCCTGTAGATCTTAGATGTGTTGAGAATTTTTACACTATGCATTTCGGGCAAATGTTTCCCATTTTCAAGTGTCTCCTTTCTGCCTTCTTTTTCTTCCCACTAAAAGTTCTATATATATGTTTACATATCACTCGCGTTTCACCGTTCGCGAACCATCCGAAACCACGGGGGACGACGACGAAATGTGCATCGCAATACCAGCCTAATATTGACCTGGTAGTACCAGCTGATTCAAACTGTCCTTATAGTTACAAAATGGCCGCCTTCCGAACACTAGTCTTCAGATTACTAAACAACAACTTAAGTAAAGAAGAATTTGACAAACATCAATGATAAAACAAATCCTACGAATAATGGGTATAAACCTTTTATTATCCTAAAATCTATTAAAAAACATGTCACAGAAAACTTTCAACCAACTCTAACAAATGAATCAATCGATAACAAATACATTCCTTCAAACTATAACGACAAAACTACAAAAAGAATTGGCAGAATCTTTAAAAAAGCAGGATCTTAAAGTACAAAAAGAAGTGATTCCAACGTATAACTAATTTAAAAGCAAACCAAGCATAGATTTAAAAAAGGAGTGTACAAGATCAGATGCTGTAAAGAAACCCCTTTTTGCTTCAAGCAATATATTTTTTATCCAATAGGAACTAAGCAGAGATTTAAGGAACACAACAGGGCTCACTGCAATAACCCAGAGTCGCTTGAAGCTGTGCATCTCAAACACAATAAAACAGAAAAATTGAATACCCCAAATCAATAGAAATCTTAAAAACACAAATAACAAAAACCTAGCATTAGCACATGAAAGTGATGAAATTTACAAACACATCAATACGCATGGCTCTAATTCTCTTTAAACCGGCAAGAAGGTTTAAGAAATTCAAATTTGTTTTAACTATACCTTCAAATAGAAAGCAACACCATAGGTGCCGCCCAAGAAACCCCAAATCCCTCAAACAATACTCGCCCCTTCCAATCCAGCCCAGCCGCACTCGTGACAGCGGTAAGGACAAATCAACCTTAGTACAGTTCGTCTCTCCAACGGCGTAAAAATGGGTGTTCAAACTGATGTTCCACACATTTCGTCGTCGTCCCACCGGGTGTCGGATGGTTCGCGAACGGTGACACGCGAGTGATATGTAAATATGTAATTAGAACTTTTAGCGGAAAGAAGAAAGGAGACACGTTAGGATTTGCCCGAAATGTATAGTGTAAAAATTCTCAACACATCTAGGTTCTACAGGCAATACGGTACTTATAATAAGTAATATATAAATTATAGTGTACATTTCAGATCGTAGATGGTTAAACAAATGATTTCTGATAGTTTTGGACTTGTCAGCTGATGGTAGGTCTCATAATTGGATATTACAACAAGTGAAAGAGGACAAATTTAAGTTAAACATGACGCGAGATGACGCTGTGTTTATAAAGTAATCTCTTACGTGGATTGAAGTTCTTAATTTGTATAAATATGTGCAATTGTGTACTTACTTGGGGTGTCTCTGGGCATTGGCCCAGTTACACAATGCATAAAGTGAAAGTAAAACAACTTCCAGTTTTATCCACATTTCTGAGTTCAGCGAGTCAACTGTCTTTACTGACAAGAAGATAATCTTAAGTACAATACCGTACTTGTGTTCACGAATCGTTAACCGTCTATGCACCGAGCTTCAGTTGAGATTAGTCACGGAAAGTTTGGAGTCAAAGTGGAAAGATTCGTCGTTAATTTATTTTCCACGCGCTTTTTAACCATATGACATTAAATGGATACAATTAATGTACGAAGGGTGTTCAACAAAGACTGAGACTGGTTTCATAAATTGTTTAATGTTTAATCCTAACCTACAGCAGTTTTGTTCACCTTCTTTGCACTCCCCAATAAGAGAAATGCACTTATCCCAGCGCCTCTGTCATGCCTGGAAAACGTAAGAGAAGCCATCCTTTGACGCGTTCTTCAGAACCGCCTCCAAAAGCTTTTACTGCATCTTGTTCCGAGTCAAAACGACGTCCTTTCAGTCCAAATTGTCTATTGCTATTTCAATCTTGAGGGATGTTCACAAAGCATTTCTCTCTCTCGCTATGTCGAACATACCTTAGTCGAACTGGTAACCGTGGACCGTCCTGACAGGCTTATTGGCCTCCCGCATGATCACAAGTACGGGCGGATAACGCTGCTCCTATTGTTGTCCTTGCCGGCACAGGATCGCCCATCGTGCGATTGATTTTGAGGAGTGCAAGTCCGTGGAAACACGTCCCCTGTGCGGCCGGTAGACGTTTCTGGCAACTTCGTTCGTCCGGTGGTAGAGAACCATCGTTCATAGCAGAGGATACTTTGCCACGAGTTCAGCCCGTCTAGCAAACATAGAAAAATCAAAATCAATCAAAATAGTTGTATATTCACCATTTTGACAAATTGACAAAAACTTTCTTTGTTATATGCATTTTGAAGGATTTATTGATTGATGATGAAATGTAAGTGTATATGTGTTACTAACCCATTCTGACTTGTGTCTTTTAGAGACAACATTTATTTTATCTATACTAAAGATATAGTTACACGCTTATGTTTCCTTAAGCAAAGGCTAGGGCCTCAGAGGGATATGGCCCGTTTCGAGGTTTCTTTAATAAAATAAATTATAATTCAGGATTAAAATATCATTACATTTAAAACATTTGTATACAAGTTAAAATTTGAATGAATTTGAACTACGTTGTAACATTTAAAAATATTCAGAAAGTTCTACACAATTTGCCTTATTTCATTTATATACATATTATACTGAAATTTAAACAAGTGAAAATTCACGGTCTGAAAAGCTAATTATCAAGGTTGATAAAACTATGTGGTGTTACCAAATTGTCATAGTTACTCCCACCAATTATTTGAAAACGGGTCTTCTAAATGATGCGGAATGAAGCAAAGTTCTAAATGTCCACTTTCTTTTATTGGTTTTAATAATTTACATTATTGTTTGTATTAAATGTAAGGTAGTACGGTCTTCACTTTAAATTCATCTACGAATTATTCAACTTTATCCTTTATGATTTATTTTATTATCACACAAACTCAAGGATAACGTGTTTGATACAGTTATCATAACGTGCGTGGCTGCCCACGAGAACTCCAAAGCAACAATTAGAACCCAACGATTTTAATTTTTTTAAATCATGTTTCGTTCAACCATGGTCCTGTGAAACCCAGAAGCAATATAGATTATTTTGAAAGAAACAAGTGATTAAAAGGTATACAATGGACAAGTTTTTATGAACATAAATGCGTTTGCTTCCGTGCATTTTTCGTTGTTTTGTTTTGTCTACGCCAACGGCATTTTTATTAAAGACTTAACTTAGGGTTTTGGGCATCACAAAACAGCGGTCCTTGTATATGCATTTTAAAATATGTTGTTACTAAAAGAATCAACTTAATATTTAATGTATTTTAAAATCTACAGTTGAGTTTATTTTGTTATTCTTTACGGTATGCGAGTGATAAAATAGTTACAAAAACTATATGTCCTATCATCTCTAGAAACGTTCTGTTCAACTTAAGATATGAATTTGAACTACGTTGTAACATTTAAAAATATTCAGAAAGTTCTACACAATTTGCCTTATTTCATTTATATACATATTATACTGTAATTTAAACAAGTGAAAATTCACGGTCTGAAAAGCTAATTATCAAGGTTGATAAAACTTAATGTGGTGTTATCAAATTGTCATAGTTACTCCCACCAATTATTTGAAAACGGGTCTTCTAAATGATGGAATGAAGCAAGGTTCTAAATGTCCACTTTTTTTATTTTAATAATTTACATTGTTTGTATTAAATGTAAGGTAGTACGGTCTTCACTTTAAATTCATCTACGAATTATTCAACTTTATCCTTTATGATTTATTTTATTATCACACAAATCCTCAAGGATAACGTGTTTGATACAATTATCATAACGTGCGTGGCTGCCCACGAGAACTCCAAAGCAACAATTAGAACCCAACGGTTTTAATTTTTTTAAATCATGTTTCGTTCAACCATGGTCCTGTGAAACCCAGAAGCAATATAGATTATTTTGAAAGAAACAAGTGATTAAAAAGGTATACAATGGACAAGTTTTTTTATGAACATAAATGCGTTTGCTTCCGTGCATTTTTCGTTGTTTTGACTTGTCTACGCCAACGGCATTTTTATTAAAGACTTAACTTAGGGTTTTGGGCATCACAAAACGCTGTTAGGAAAGCGGTCCAAACCCATTGATTACTTGTGCAATTTATGTTGCATATAATTTTAAAATATGTTGTTACTAAAAAGAATCAACTTAATATTTAATGTATTTTAAAATCTACAGTTGAGTTTATTTTTGTTATTCTTTACGGTATGCGAGTGATAAAATAGTTACAAAAACTATATGTCCTATCATCTCTAGAAACGTTCTGTTCAACTTAAGATATAAAGTTCAACACACAATAATAGTAATCAAAATGCCATCAGACTTGCCTCAACTGTAATGACACAGATTACAAAGGGGCCAAAGTTTGCACTGGTTAAGGTCTGTTCGTAAACTAACTTTGAGCTTTCTATGTTGCTTAACAAAGAGGCGCTGCTGGAACTTATTGAGTTAAAGCGCCTATTAGTCGTGAATCCAGTTGTAAAGTAAACATTAACTTTATAACGTATATGATTCATATAGCCTTACTTTCTTCTCAGTGGGTATTTTTTACCATTAATTCCATTTATTGTATACAGAGTGTACCATTTCTATACTCATCCACATAAATAATATGTACTATTATGTAGTTATTTTATTTCATAAGTATATTTAACACTTCTTTCTGAATTTTGTATAACATTAATATTATAATACGGATTTAAAATAAATTTTAAGCGATTCATTAAGAAAATAAAGTACTATATTCCCCAGTTCAAAATGTAATGACGTTAATTTTAGAGGATCCAAATTTCACGAGCGTTACTAGGTTGCGATCACAGCCTCCTTCGGCCTTTAGCCTTGGATTTCTATTTTCTTTTAGATCAAGTGTCCTGATCGCTTCGCTTCGGCCATTTTAAATTTCAATAAAATCGGACCACTCATTCCGTAGTTTTAGCGAAAAATCACTATTTTGGTGTGAGCTATGTTGAGGGCTCCAACGCTGATGACCTTTCTATTGTCCTAACATACACGCGAAAGGCGTTCCTGATCATGTTTTGGAAATCAAGAAAAACACAATGTGTAAGGTAAGTTTTTGTAACCTGTATCAAAAAGATTTTCCTAAACAACTTTGCAACTCACATGTTTTTAATAATTTAAGACAATAACAATTGATGTATTGTATTTTTAATTTACAAATTCTGTTACTTCATTACTGTATTTAAAATGGAGATCGTACTGTACTAATGTTATCCTCATCAAAATTTGTTAAAAACGTGCAATTTGGAATACATTTATTCAAAATACCATTGTGGGTAGGAACTTTTTATAGGCCTTCCAAGAAATATACGGTACATGAAAAGATTTAGAACTGAGGCGTCACCGTAGTCAAATTAGAATATTAAAGCCATTCCTGGAGACTTGGCACTTTAAACTTTGCAAACACAAATATCCCAGCATCTTCTTCTTGTACCCATAAGAAACAAGACATTGGACATTTTAATATTGTTAATTTATAACTCAAGTTATTTGAGTTAAATATAAGCCATAAAAATAGACATAACTTTAACGTACAATGGTAAGTCACCAATAAAAGTACAAGTCAAAAGGAATTGTAAATCTTTAGCCATAAATTACATATACTTCAAATCATGTTCACTTCGGTCACTCTTGTGAATTGGTTTACGTACAGGCTTCTCTGTGATATAGGCGTTAAAGATATTCTCGTAGTTAACTTGTCCTAGAATGTCGTGTTCTACCTATATTAATTAAGCAAGGACAAAAATTTAGCCTGTCTTCATATATAGTACTGAGTCTGTTTTTAGCTTCTAATATGATATTTCTACAGAGCAACTAGTCACCATTAAGGAAAGGTACATTCTTTCTATACATCCACAATCATGGTTGTCTGTACAAGCATATCGACAATGATTAAACATGACCACTAGCATTTCTGTATTCTCCGTGATGCAACTTTAGACAAATCCCTACCCGGTTAGTCATGAAAACTGATTCTCTTCATTCAGATAAAGCACAGTCATATGTAAACTTGTAGAACTGATAAACAGAAGTGAATCTCATCATAATATTATATTTGCTTAAAGTTAAAAATTACCAAATAACATCACACATGAAAAGAAATATTTGAGGAAATAAAACAAGACATTCCAACATTATATTTGTAAAAAGACTTTACATCCATAAACATTAAATTGTTCCAACAGTGACTTACATCTAGTGTTGCAAAGTTCATTCTTATTAGGAACAGATAAACATTGAACTTGTTCCTGTGTCAACTTGCCTGAGTTTTTCTAGGAACACTTGAGTTTCTCAACAATTATACACTTAATATTTTAAATCAGATTAAATTACAAACCAAATTCCATGCTTTAGGTAAAGCAGCAAGTGGAGTACCACGTGGTCTGTTTAAAAGCGAGGGTAAGTTTGTTGGAACAAAATGTGTTGAACACTTGAAATAGTAGAGATACTGTAAAGTAAGAGGTGGACAAGACCTGGAAATCAAGAAATTCCCGACAAAAAATAAAAGCTCAAAATTCCAACGGGATTTTTTGCGGAGTTTTAGATGCGGGAGGAATTTTTTTGGAAACATTTTGGTGGGTGGAATTTTGGAAAATGAAAGTTTAAAGGGAATTTTCGGTAGATCTTGTAATTTGAGGAAATTTCCAAACATCTAATTTTTGATAATTTTACTCTGATCAATTATCAGTTTTCTAGGTGAATTCTATAAAAAATTCCCCCAATTACTAAACAAATCCAAATGAAAATTTTAAAATGTTTACATTTTTTAAGGTGTTATGATTTTAATCTTTTTTGACATTGTAATGTTTGCAAGGATTATAAATACAGTTATGCATGTTTAAAAGGGATCTAGATGTGGATGAATGCAAAATTTTAGATTAAATAATGGACGATTGAGATACTTTTTTAACTGTAATTAACCTAGTCAATTTTCCGAGCTTTTCTTTGTAATTTGTAATGACTGAAATAAGCTTTTAATCCCTCCCAAAAATGTCCCAAAATCAAGCATGAAAAAATGTTTCTCGCCCGATTCCCGCCCAAAGGGAAAAATCCAATCCCGTCCACCCCTAATAAGGAGGAAAGTAAGAGTCCACATGGGATTGAATTCAAGTCAAAATACAAAATGAAACCGGATGAAGTAGTTTCATTAGGAGGAGTTTGGCAAGATGGCGGCCGGTGATGACAGTTCATTATGTGGCTCATGTAAAACTAAAGTCTTTTCTAGAACTAAAGCTATGCGTTGTGCGGGAAAGTGCAATAAACCCTATCATATTAACTGTATAAACGTATCAGACAGTGATTATATTAAATATAAGGACATATCTGACGTGGTGAAGTGGTTCTGCAAGGAGTGCGAAGTTTGGTTAGTTTCAGCAAGAACCATGCCGGCGCCGCTACAAGAGGTGATTGAAGTTACGTCTGACAAACCACTGTGTTGTGACTGTTTTAGTTATATCAAAATTATAACCCATGAAGTTGCCAACCATTTCAAATTATATCACTTGGGGACGAACAGGGCAAAATTCGTGATCAACTAGATACCCACTCTGGTATTATTAGTGACATGGCTCTCTCAGGAAATCGAAATGAGTCCGAAACTAAAACAAATCTTGACCAAGATCATAATAGATCTAGCTATAAACGTGCACTATCAAATGGGCTACCTATGCCTAAAAAATCTTTATCTACAGCCAACTTGGCTGATAGTCAATCAGCCCTTCCTAGGCCTTGTACTAGAAATGAACAACTGGCTCTTCAAAATAAGCCAGGCTCAATTTTGACAATTTGTAGGCCTAGTCCTACTAAGCGTAGTTCCTTGTGTACTGAAATTGAAATAGACCCACCTAAAAGTTATAAAAACGATGGTTCTGAAGACGAATGGGAAACAGCTTCTTATAAAAAACAAAAGAAGAGGGTAAAACAAGCTAGGCCTAATAAAACAAATTTACAAACTAGTGGGCATAGGACTGAATTGGAAAACCAAGTACAGAAGCTAACCCTCTACTAGACAAAAGCCTCGTAAAACCCTGTTTTGGTGGGATCTGGTGAAGGAGATAGCTCCTTTGTAGGAACGAAAAAGGCCTGGTTCCACATTGGCAAGGTTTTAAAGGATACCAAGGATGAAGATGTGAAAGCATTTGTGAAAACAAAACTTAAAATTGATGATCCAGTGGTGGAAAAGTTGGACTCAAAGGGTTCAAATTCCAGTTTCAAGCTTGGAGTTGAGTTTTCAATGAAGGAAAAAGTTATGGAAAGTGATCTTTGGCCAAAAAATGTTACCATCAAGCGTTTTTTATTTCCAAGGAGGCCCGAAACAACAGTGAAGTAAGTGTTCCAAATCCAATATCTGAGAGCCCTTCTGGTAAGTGTCATATAAATTCTACACTACTTGCATGCAATAATGAGTATACATCTAAAACATCAATAGTTAACAAATACAACCTAGGACTGTCACTAGCCTCACTCAATGTACAGTGCCTGCGAACTAAATTTGATGCTCTTTTATCTTTTACTGAAGACACAAACCCGGACATACTTTGTCTTTGTGAACACTGGCTTAAGCCAGATGAAGTAGATTTTTACAGCAGCTTAGGTCATCTGACCCTAGCAAACACTTACTGTAGGACAAATCTGCAAAGGGGCGGCTCGGCTGTTTATTTGGGAAGTGACATTGCTTTTAAAGTTATAGATTTAAATAGTTTCTGCTCTGAGCTAGATATAGAGCTGTCTGCTGTGGAACTTACTGAGCAGTCACTGATAGTAGTAAGTGTCTACCGTTCACCCGCTGGCAACTTTGACAATTTCACGGCCCTACTGGATCGTTGTCTTACTTATCTGACAAGTTTTAACAAAAACATACTTTTAGCTGGTGACTACAATATACACTTAGAAGTAAGTTCTGATATGGAGACTGTTTTCACAGATTTATTGAGAAGTTTTGGCTTATTTGTCACAAACAGGTTACCTACCAGGCTGGAGGCCTGTCTAGACACAATCGTCACAAACTGTGATACTTGGAATTATTCTGTCAGGGTAGTACAACCAGTGATATCTGATCACTGCTGCCTATGGATGGACTTGAAGCTTTCGACTCACCATAGGGTAAGTCCCTCTACTGATTCTTGGCAATCTAAATATGTTTTTGCAAGTAGGCCTATTGATAAAAACTTACTGCATATTTTTGTTAACACCCTTTCAGCAACAAACTGGGACTCTGTCATCTCTGACAAGCCTCCAATAAATGCCTTCAATGACATGTTTGACACCTTAAAGAATAGGTTTGATACTTTTTTCCCTCTGCAAATTAAATCAAAAAGTAAATCTGGACATACATTTAAAACCTCTAGTAAGCCTACTGTTGATAAGTCCTGGTACACTGAGGAGCTGAGGAAAATTAAATCTTTTGTAGTCTTGATTCATGATCATGTTAAACTTGCTCCCGATTTGGTGACAAGAGATAAATATTACTCCTTGTATCTCCGGACTAAGAGGAAATATAACTCTGAGATAGAGGGCAAAGGCAAAATAGGCATTAAAAGTAATCCAACAGGCCAAAAACCCGTGTAGGACCGCTTGGCAGATTGTAAACAAACATAGAGCAAAAAGGAGCTCGGCTCCCGTGTTTGCTAGCCCTGATGAATTTAACGTCTTCTTTGTAACCTCAGTAAACACTATTGTGGAGTCTATACCTGATAGTAACTTGAACCCTGCAGATGGGGTAAATCTGACGGTGGGTTCACCTAAAATGCGAACTTGGGAACCTGTCAACACTGGGCAAGTTGATAAGATTGTAAGGTCTCTAAAAACTTCAGATAGCAGTGATGTCTACGGCATGTCCTGTGCACTCCTAAAAAAATAATACCAGCTATTCTACTGCCGTTAACTACCTTGTTAAATTTATGTTTGGCAAATGGTGTGTTTCCTGATGTCTTAAAACAGCAAAGACGGTGCATTTTTAAGAAAGGCGACCCAAATCAACTGGGAAACTACCGCCCAATCTCGGTCCTCCTGTACTTTCTAAAGTGTTTGAAACAATTATGAAAATCAAATTGTAAAGTTTTTGAAAACCCTTCTCATGCCGATGCAGTTCGGCTTCAGAAAGAACCGGTCAACAACCGATGCTATCGGGTCCTTGGTAGAAAAAATTACGACGCCTTTGAATCTAGAGAGTCAATCGCTTACATTATTAGATCTAAGTAAGGCGTTTGATTGTGTGTCACAAAATCCTTATCAATAAACTTAAAATTATGGACTTGAAGGTACAGTTATTAAAACTATTTCTTCCTACTTGGAAAATAGAAGAAGGTGGTCTCTCTAGGTGGGGCAACATCATCGACCCTCCGACTTGAACATGGCGTACCACAGGGGTTCGATTCTTGGTCCCACTTTTGTTTCTTTGTTACATCAGGCATGCCGACCATGTTAAAGACATAAAATTTGTTCTCAACAGTAACTTAGTTTTATGCGATTACTAGATCATTTTTTTTCGTGGTAGTTACAAGTGTTGTGGTGGCTGAAAATAAACGAATATTTTCCAACTTGTCTTTAGTTACATCCATCTGCTTAGCTGATTTACTCGTAAATTGTCATTCTTGTGACATAGATTATGTGTCTTTTCTCGTTGTTGAATAGGAAGGAACCTAAACGGTGTTACCGGTGTAGAGCTCTTATGTAAGGTTACAAGAGAAGTTTTTTATTAATTCTGTTTCACATTGTACAAATTTCCTGTGGAAAAATGAGATTTCAACCATCAGCATATGGTAAGACTCAGGGCCGGCGGACCATGGAAATAAGCACCGATCGACCACTAGTTTGAGTATTTCAAAACTTTATATACATATGTATAAGCTTATGTATCATCTCTAAAGGTCATGTGTTTTGTCCGATTTTTCACCAAATTTGGTTAAAATGTTCCTTTTATAAATATCTTCGTCAACCAGCAAAATCAAACTACCTTAAGTCCCCTATGGGGGAGGCTTTCACCAAAAAAAAAGAGGTTTAATAACTTTTAAACCAAAATTTCGTCCGATTTTGATGAAAAATTGAAATAAATATGTATTTTATTGTTTATACATCAATACAAAAACTATTAAAAAAACAGTCAAAGATCGTTTCAAAATGGCACTTATAAAAGTGATTTTTCTTCTATAACAGCGGAATAAGCAGCCCAATTTTATAGAAATATAAATTGTGATTTCTTTTCATGACAGAATGGTATAACTTCCATTTAAATAACACCGTAAAACTGACGCCGTGATGTGGTGTTACTACCGAAACAGTCATTCCGGAAAGACGGTACAGGAACTCCGTTCTTTCCTTTTTGCTTTAATGCCAGGTTTATCTTTTGTAATGTTCTTGCATATGATTGTGTGTTTCTTACGGTATGCATTGCGGTATGCATTGTTTTTTACTGGTGGCGATGGCTGGCACTGAAATATTTTGCAGTACAAAACCGTGAACTGGTTAAGATGCCGGAATTAAGGTAAAACTACCAGTGTCCCGGTATTCCACGACCGGTTGCATTCAGAATTATTGCTTTCATAAATACTGTCTTCGATACGCCAAATAATTTCATTCGGTGACGATCCGTAATGAACATTTTAAAATTTTCAGCAGGATTTTTTCATACTGGTGGGAATCATTGATACAGCTTACGGTTAATTGATCAAATTATTAATCTGGAACACGATTCTGGCATTTGATGATCACCAAAAATTCCTTTAGCTTCACCATGAAAACTCATGACCCAAATATTGTTGAAAACGCTCAGAATTAAATCTCCGAAACCCTTTAACTTTCGTCCGCCCTTGCTCCCTCGGCGTAGAAACTCCTTTCATCTCTACTTTTCAAGTGTTCCAGCTTTTTGTTCAGGCACTTTCGCTAAACAGACCGTGTTACTCACGCGCCTGCAAAAGCATGAATTTGATTTCTGTTTATTTAGGTATGATTGTTGGCTCAGTGTTCTAGAAAGACTTTCCGGTGGATGGACTTACAGTGAGATTCAACTAGACTCACTGTTGGAACTTTTAATGTTTATGGATGTGTCTTTTTGCAATTAATCACTGAAACCTGTTTTTTTATTTCTCAAAATATTTCGTATTAGCTGCTTATATTATGATGAATTCACTTCTGTTTTATTCTACAATACATATGTTCAATGAATGAAAGGAATCTGAAAACTTACCTTACATTTGTTTCGATTTCCATAACATGATCGGGCCTTTCGCGTGTATGTTAGGACAATAGAAATGTCATCAGCGTTGGAGCCCTCAACATAGCTCACGCCAAAATGATGTTTTCGCTACAACTACGGAATGAGTGGTCCGATTTTATTGAAATTTAAAATGGCGGCAAGCGATCAGGACTTGCATTTATATATATATTGTTATCATCTTGTGCCGTTCAACATCTAGTATAGCAATAACAATCCATGCATGCATGATTAAATCTTGTTTTAAAACCAGACCAACACGCAGCTAAGCACTAAAGCGCCGCTGGAATGAGTGAATCGAATTTCCTTTGCAATTTGTCACTCTAATTCGCTACGCTCACAGCCTCGTCACGGCGTCAGTTTACGGTGTTATTTAAATGGATTATACCACTTGTCATGAAAAGAAATCACAATTTATATTTCTATAAAATTGGGCTGCTTATTCCGCTGTTATAGCGAAAAATCACTTTTATGGGCGCCATTTTGAAACGACTTGACGGTTTTTTAATAGTTTTTGGTGTATTGATGTATAACATTAAAATACATATTTATTTCAATTTTCATCAAAATCGGACGAAATTTTGGTTTAAAAGTTATTAAACCCCTTTTTTTTGAAAATCCCCATAGGGGACTTAAGGTAGTTTGATTTTGCTGGTTGACGAAGATATTTATAAAAGGAACATTTTAACCAAATTTGGTGAAAATCGGACAAAACACATGACCTTTAGAGATGATACACGTTTATACATATGTATATAAAGTTTTGAAAAAATACTCAAAACTAGGGTCGGGATCGGTGCTCATTTCATGGTCCGCCGGCCCTGAGTCTTACCATGCTGACGGCTTGAATATCTCATTTTTCCACAGGAAATTTGGTAATAATGTGAAACAGAATTAATAAAAACTTCTCTTGTAACCTTACATAAGAGCTTCCACACCCCGTACACCGTTTAGGTTCCTTCCTCTTCAACCACGAGAAAAAAGTATCACATAACTATGTCACAAGAATGACAATTTACGAGTAAATCAGCTAGCAGATGGATAACTAAAGACAAAGTTGGAAAATATTCGTTTATTTTCAGCCACCATTAACACTTGTAACTACCACGAAAAAATGATCTAGTAATCGCATAAAACTAAGTTACTGTTAGAACAAATTTATGTCTTTTATATGGTCGGCATGCCTTGGATGTAACAAAGAAACAAAAGTGGACCAAGAATCGAACCCTGTGGTACATAAATTTAAAACAAGAACTTCCTGATTTATGTTTTAATACTTTTTATCTATTGTGGAAGTTATTTCAACATATTGAGTCCTGTTTGAAAGATACGATTTAAACCAATTGACACAAATCTTTGAAAGCCCTAAAGTTTTTAATTTTTCTAACAGAATTTCATGAGATATACTGTCGAAAGCTTTAGAGAGATCCATGAAAATTCCAACTACAGTACTTTATTACCATTATCTATAGAGTTTATGACAGTTTCTGTAATTTGTTAATTAGTTGCATACATGTTGGCTACAATTACATGATTTTGTTCCAAATTCCATAAAAACCAGGTTATGAGTAGAGCATAAATGCCACTTTTTGTGGTAAATTATGAAATTGTTTAGGATTGATGGTGTAGCTTTTTACGTGTCAGCTCTGTAATTTTTATTTGTTCTCTGAGGATGCGGACATCGTTGACGATGAACACATTATCCGAGTGAAGGAAGAGTTAATCGAAGATGAGGAAATATCGTCAAACATGCAGGCTAGTAGACAACAGTAAACTTTCTATAACTCTAAACTTATTTGTAGCCTACACTGAATTACCAATAGTTATAATCATTAAAAGTAGTGAAAAGTAATAATTAAATAGTTTGTGTATAACAAAAACAGTAGGCCTATATTTGATATTTTTCAAAGCTATATATTGTTCTTGTTTTTGCAACCGTTAGTCTTGCAAATGTGACTCTGCAACCGTTAGTCTTCGTCAAATGTGAATACATCTCAGACAATGTATGTATAATAGGCTAATGAAAATTCCATAGATATTTTGATTTCTTAAAATTTTCCGATTTGCCATACAACACAAAGCAATAGTGTAATCAAATGATATTATTGATTCAAGGAAAGTATTATTCACATGTTGGCCCAGTCGGACCACACAAAATATGTTAACGCAATCTAAACAAGTTGGGTTTTCTTTGTGCCCATACTTGCTTCATCCTTTCAGGGATGAGCTCTTTTTCTTTCATCAGTGTGAGCTTCTCATACAGTACCATCAGTTTGAAAAAAACTGAAGCCAAACGTACAATCTATGTTGAGTCCAGCAGTTTCTTGAACAAATCTAGTTTTCTTTTCGGTTTAAACATAACTAGTTGTAAGTTCAGGTTGTTAAATCCGTAAGACTGTGTATTTGATTGTTCTAGGTCAGTGACAGTACATTTTCCCTTTTTTTACTTGTCACGAAGAATATTTATTAAAGGTTAAGTGGAATTTGTAAAATAATGACTTAAAGTTTTGGAAAATGGTCTAGAAAATCTAGAGTTCAGGGGATTGTGTCTTGAAAAAGGTGTGGTAACCATAACACTAAATAAGTACACAAAATACACTAAATAAGTAATTATATTCATATTATATTGTATATATTATGTAAAATTATTACTGACAAACGTTAACTTTGTGGAAATTGAAGAACTTGATTCTTAGTCTTAAACTACATCATCAAGTTGTGGAAATTGAAGAACTTGTTTCTTAGTCTTAAACTACATCATCAACTGCCTCTTGGGGATAGCCTATCCTGATTTCAAGTGTTACCACTTTGTTGAAGGAACAAAACGATGAAGGTTCTACCAAGAGTCTAGAGGATGAAGAACCTTTGGTGAAAGTAGAAGATCCAACAAATTCTCAACCTGATCCCTCAAGTGTCGACTCAGAGTGTGTTCAACAAACTCCAACGAGTTGGAAAAGATTGAAGAAAACGCCAGCGATCAACAGGACAGTGATCAGAATAATGAAGAAGAAGACTTATTTGATGAGCACAGTGTTTCTACCCCAATAGCCAAAAATTTTAAATGTCCGACATGTCCAAGATCGTACTTAACTGAAAAAATCTTTCAAGACACACCAAAGCGGATGTGAGGGTTCCAAACCATTCAAGTGCCCAGTTTGTGAGAAATGCTATCGTGCCAAATCATTGTTAATCAAACATTCACTTGTTCACACTGGAATGAAACCTTACAAGTGTACTGAATGCGACAAAGCTTTTGCCAATAATAGATGTTTGGAATCTCACCTTCGATCACATTCGGGAATCAAACCATATCTTTGTCATCATTGCGGCAAAAGCTTCGTTCAAAATCACACTTAAATACTCATCTCATTTTACATTCTGATAAAAACCTTTCAACTGTAACGAATGCAGTAAATCGTTTTACGAAGAAAGATATGCAAATGCATCTGAACAAACACTCAGGAATCAAACCGTACGGTTGCGACATGTGCGATAAAAGTTTTCAACGTCAACCGGTCTGTCGTATCATAGAAAATCTCATCCGGAAAATCCTTCCAAGGGCAAAATGTTTCCGTGCGACGAGTGCAGTAAAAGTTTCCCCTCGAAGGAAAACTGGCCGTGCATATTACTTGTATGCATTCGGATTTAAGACCTTTCTCGTGCAGTGAATGCGACAAAGTTTCACCACTAAGGAAATCTGAATGCAGACACTCCGGTCTGAAACCTTTCCGCTGCAGCGATTGCCACCAATCCTTCGCCACGAAGAACTACTTAGATCTGCACATGTCGACACACACAGGAGAGAAGCCGTACACTTGTCCCTTGTGCGAAAAAGCCTTCCCTCAGCCTTCAAACCTGAACTCACACGTTCGCGTGCACACAGGGCTGAAGCCCTACGTTTGCGACGAGTGTGGGAGAGCTTTCAAGCAAAAGCCACACTTGAATACGCACCTCCTCACACACTCCGGCTTGAAAGCATTCACTTGTGACGAGTGTGGCCACGCTTTCAGTTCTCGAGGAAACCTGAAAGCGCACCTCCTGGTGCATGCGGGTGTGCGACCTCACAAGTGTGATCAATGTGAGAAATCCTTCATAACCAATTCGCAGCTCCGTAAACATCTTCGTACACATTGAGACTTTGCAGGGTCAGAGTTAAAATTATTCCTGAGACGGAGAGAAAGACCGTTTTAATTTGATCATACGTGGAATGAAGATTCACAACATCAAAGATAATGTTGTGGTAAGTAGATTGCGCATGGTTGAGGCAGCTCGAGCACAGATAGGGGCGCTGCCGTCTTTCTCCCTTCGCGGCTCCACATGCTTGAGTTTGTACCATGTCAATGACTTCAATGTGACCAAATCTTGAGATTTTCAAGAACGGACAAACATGCCCTTGCTAAGGCTTTACTTGAGCCTCTTAAAAGAATCCCCTCGCAGCACTACCTGTGCTTGGGCTGCCGAAACTATGTTGGTTTTCCTGCCTCAGCCATTCGGCATGCACAATCTACTTACCATAACATCATCTTTGACAACATGCTGCCTAAAGAAATTAGGAACCTGGCTGGAAACAAACTCAAGACAGCCCTCACCGACTGGTTCATAGATCATCCATTCTATTATCCAAAAGAGATGCTCAACTGGAGAAAAATGGAAGAACCCTAAGCTTAATAAACTATTTAAAATTAGTGTTATTGGTGTTCTGGTATATTTATTTACACTAAATTGTGATTAAGAATAAAATTAATTGAATAGTGTTACCGTAATAATTAAACATTGTTGTATTTGACGAATGACTGCTCTTGAATTATGTAACAAAAATATTTTGACTTTGACCAGAAAGAAAAATAATTTAAATTGTAACTGAGACGAATTTAATTATTAACAGTTCTAATGATTTATATTTAGGGTGACTGGGTCTTAATCACATATTTGCAAAAGATGATAATAGGCGAGTAGCCTAGCCTCAAATATATTCTACTTGAAAATAAGAAACACATTAATTGAATATTTAAAAATATTTTATCTTTATTGTAAAAGTATGACTGAATATTGTTCAATTCTTTTTTCACTCTTCTTATACAGTAGAGTCCCGCTAATCCGAACTAATTGGGACCAAACCCTGTTCGGATTAAGCGGATTTTAGGCATATATTGATGGATTTATCATATATTGACCTAATAAAGTCATATATTGAGTTTGTATACGTCTAGCTGTGTACCCGTGCTTCGCCACGGACAAAATTATTTCAAGTATCTTGACTACAGTGCTCAATCAGATTACAATATTCTTGTAATTTTTTACTTGCCAACACTGAATGATCCTGAAAACACCACGTGGAAGTATCCGTGCTAGTTTCCCATGAGGACTTTTGTTCAGGCAGATCCTCTCACCTACTTCCTGTATATCATGCAACGGGGAGTTTTGTAAGGGCAGATCCCTACCTACTGCCTGACATCATTCTGCGGGGAGTTTTGTAAGGGCAGATCCTCACCTACTGCCTAGATATCATGCTGGGGAGTTTTGTAGGCAGATCTCACCTACTCCCTAGATATCATTCTGCGGGGAGTTTTGTAAGGGCAGATCCCTCGTCTACTCTCTATATATCATTCTGCAGGGAGTTTGGTAGGGCAGAGATCCCCTCGCCTACTCTCTAGATATCATTCTGCGGGGAGTTTTGTAAGGCAGATCTCCTCGCCTACTCTCTAGATATCATTGGGGGAGTTTTGTAGGGCAGATCCCTCGTCTACTGCCTAGATATCATTCTGCGGGAGTTTTGTAGGGCAGATCCCTCGTCTACTTCTAGATATCATTCTGGGGGTTTTGTAGGGCAGATCCCCTCGCCTACTCTCTAGATATCATTCTGCGGGGAGTTTTGTAAGGGCAGATCCCCTCGCCTACTCCTAGATATCATTCTGCGGGGAGTTTTGTAAGGGCAGATCCCTCGCTACTGCCTAGATATCTTTCTTTCTGTGGGGAGTTTTGTAAGGGCAGATCCCGTCGCCTACTCTCTAGATATCATTTTTCAGGGAGTTTTGTACGGGCAGATCACCTCGCCTACTCTCTAGATATCATTCTGCGGGGGGTTTTGTTAGGGCAGATCTCCCCGCCTACTGCCTAGATATCATTCTGCGGGGAGTTTTGTAAGAGCAGATCCCCTCGTCTGTTGCCTGGATATCTTTCTGCGGGGAGTTTTGTAAGGGCAGATCACCTCGCCTACTCTCTAGATATCATTCTGCGGGGAGTTTGTATGGGCAGATCCCCTCACCTACTGCCTAGATATCTTTCTGTGGGGAGTTTTGTAAGGGCAGATCCCCTCGCCTACTTCTAGATATCATTCTGCGGGGAGTTTTGTAAGGGCAGATCCCCTCGCCTGCTGCCTAGATATCATTCTGCGGGGAGTTTTGTAAGGGCAGATCTCCTCGTTTACTGCCTAGATATCATTCTGCGGGGAGTTTTGTAAGGGCAGATCCCCTCGTCTACTCTCTAGATATCATTCTACGGGGAGTTTTGTAAGGGCAGATCTCCTCCCCTACTCTCTAGATATCATTCTGCAGGGAGTTTTGTAAGGGCAGATCCCCTCGCCTACTGCCTAGATATCATTCTGCGGTGAGTTTTTTAATGACAGATCCCTTCGCCTACTGCCTAGACATCATTCTGCGGGGAGTTTTGTAAGGGCAGATCCCCTACTGCCTAGATATCTTTCTGTGGGGAGTTTTGTAAGGGCAGATCCCCTCGTCTACTCTCTAGATATAATTCTGCGGGGAGTTTTGTACAGGCAGATCTCTTCGCCTATACTCTCTAGATATCATTCTGCGGGGAGTTTTGTAAGGGCAGATCTCCTTGCCTACTGCCTAGATACCATTCTGCGGGGAGTTTTGTAAGGGCAGATCCCCTTGTCTACTGCCTGGATATCTTTCTGCGGGGAGTTTTGTAAGGGCGGATCTCCTCGTCTACTGCCTAGATATCATTCTGCGGGGAGTTTTGTAAGGGCAGATAACAGTTTGAAAGTACTGTAAAAAGCCTAGGTCAAATTGTTAACTTTGTTGTTTAAGAAACCATTTGTTGAAGTTTGAACAGTTGTTTCACGGGTTCACTCCTTTAGAGCTTAGAAAGATAACTATGTTTTGCATTTTTTTGATATCTTGGAAAAAAACCGTTAGAGTTAACAGCATTGATACAAACATTATATTCAATATCAATGAATATGGAGTTACTACTGTTCAGAAACATATGCAAAAGGTGATTGCTAAGAGTGTTCCTACAATTGAAAATACACAGCAAATAGGCCTACCAAATCACTTTAAGTCATTGGTCCAATTAAAGAATCTGGTTCAATATAGGCAACCGGTTTCCTTGATTGGACTATTGACAGAGCCTTTTTTATTTAAATCTTTCCTTTTAAACTGAATACTGCTCATGATCTTCTTCTGGAGATATTGGCAATTGATAGACATGATTTTAAAACAGTATGGCCAATATAATTAATTTTTATTTTGCACAAGCGCTTTCAATAGCAAAGCTATCATCTTCAGGCTGTTACAAAAATTACAAAAGTATTTACTGCTCATATTTGGTATTTTTACATAATGACCGTAATACAATGAACTTAATAATTACTAAGTTTATAAATTCTAAAACTTTATATTTTTCATAATAAAAATGAAAGAGTGCTCAGTGGTCTAATATTGGAAACGTTCCCCTAATATCACAGATTACTAAGAGTATCTCTGTGGATTTTCTGTGGTAATATATACAATACTTTCCACTTGCTTTGCATCTTGAACTGACTGATTTTTGTACCTCGATTCCTAAAAAGGACTGTAATTATGTTCAATCTGACTCTGACAGTTTCAACGCAACGTACTCCGTAAGCAAAACACTCGAGAGATTCGGAGAAACATCCGCCTGTTGTTCTGAAGACTCTGAGAAGAATTCATTGTTTAGTAAACTGTCAAGGAAACGTCAAGCTTTGTTCTTCCTCCGGAGTTTTGTTTTCACCCGTCGAGCTGTCACTGTTGCATGGTTTTGTTAACAGTTTCAAATAAGTACTTGATCAAACAATATTTTTAATAAAATATTAGATCAACGTAACCTCCTCGGACCCCAGGTCACCTACATGTTACGTTACCTTGTCTGTGTATATTGAGCCTGGGACTGAAGAGAATAAGCTGTGTGAAAAGAGTTATATTGATGATTGAATATTCACATTAGTGAGGTGGACAAACGGTTTTCTTTAGGTAGAGAATGTAGGGAGACCTGGGAGTAAAGTCTTTCAGCGCATTCATTTGTGTAGTAACCATATACATCTTTGGTGGCTTTGGCCTTACCACACGACTTTTATGCAATCAAACCCAAACTTCAGCCCCAAGAACTGCGAAAACGGTCAAGGAATTTATGAAATGTTTCCAGTCGACCAAAACAACTGGAACACAGCTCATAAAATCGGTTTGAACAATTGAAGCAAACTAAGAAGAGCCATTGATTTCATCGGGGAAACCTTTCAATGGTGTGGTGAAACTACGCTGAAGAATAAACAAGGTTCACAAACACCTTCAAGACAAGACTTAACAACAAGAACAAAACTACTTAGGATGTATCGCTGGACAAATGTTAGTAGACTTCAAGAGCATCCCAGAAACCAATTACAATCATGACAAAAAGATCATTTAACTAATTATTTAATGTAACGGAACATCCAATTACTCTAGTTAGATCTGTAAATCAATTACGTTCAATCGTAATAATCCAAGTTATGGGTTTAGTTAGATACAAATTACGTAAAAGCAGACACAGTTCACTGATTGAAATGATTAATTAGAAGCAAGATTAATTCATCTGTCATGGAGACAGCGGGGTTTGCTTCTCGTCTCTTGCTTCACGTCAACGGAGGAGACATTTTCTTTGTAACAATTATTCTGTAGAAATCCATTGTTTCCAACAAATGCTGACACAAGTTTACCACTACAACAGTCTACGTAGTTGACTCTATAATATATCATTTCTCAATACAAATAACGAAAACTGCCTGTTCCGATACGAGCAAGCATGGATTTACCTACGTGAGGGTCATTTGATAAGAGTATTGACCGATACTATTCATCATAATATAATTCAATAAAAATTAACCTAAGTTTTATGTCTAGGAGACCTTGCATTTATTAGGGAATTTCCATTGGAAATAGAGCTATTGATTTCTCTCGCCAGGGAGAAAAACACGTCGCAGAAATGTTCCGTTTACAGTTTTTTGCTTCCCGACACCTTTATGTACGAACCACAGCCCTAAAACAATTAAAATAACAAATCCTTTTCAAAATTTTATATTTACAAACACAGAATGTCACATGCTTGATATTATTATAACTATCAAATACGAGTATTTTGCCCATCTGATGTCGAGATCTTAAAACACGTTGGTGAGCAATTTCTACATTTCATAGCTTCATATCGATCATACGTGTTGATTCTTCTGGGTTGAACATTTAGTAGAACTGTTGATGAATGTTTTAGATGGTTGTATAATTTTGCATGTTCCACATCTAGGGGTGTTGCATGGTTTGCCCTCAGATGGAATAGGATCATTGAAGTAGAATTCAACAAATAGGTAAAGTTTGTTTTGTTTAACGAGGCGAAGTTAGGCTTGCAAAGTCCTCTCTACCACTCACCACGTGTTTAGGTTGAGATGGTGTATTTTTTAGATTAGGTGGCTAGCTGAAGACAATTTAGGGAGGTTTTGTGAATAGGTTTTTGCTGTCCTGATTAGTTTCTATAATTGCACATGATATTTTGAGAATTGTGTTAGTTTTATGAATTCCGGGAACGAATTTAGTAACAAATTTGGGATCATTGCTATCAATTTTGGCTATGGAATTTTGTAAAGCTTTTGTTTGATTTATTACAAGTTTATCAGTATATTCTCTATGAAAAAGGGAATTCAGTTTTCCGATGGATTTGTCAAAATCTGATTGATCACTACATAGATCCTTAGTTCTCAAGGAAATTCTTTCGAAGATGGAGCGTTTGATGAGCATGTGATGGCAGCTGGAATAATGCAGATACTGCATTTTGTAGGTATCTTTGATGTAGATCTTTGTTTTTAGAAGATTATTTTTCAAGAACATATCAACGTCTCAGAAGGTTATAGATTCTTGGGATGATGTCCAAGTAAAGTTAAAACAGGAAAATGAATTTAAGTTGTTAATAAAGAAGGATTCTGCACCATGCTACCATATAAAAAAAAGTAATCTATAAATCTTAACCATTCAATAGGTCTAAGAATTTGATATGACAAAAGGATTTTCTAGAAGGCACATGACCAAATTTGCAAGTGATGATTCTAGTTCCCATAGCGGTTCCTTTTATTTAAAGGTAACTTTGAAATTGTCAAGGGTTAGAACTAAAGAAATTAGAGTAAGAATAAACTTAGTGGATGGCTAGGAGTTGAACGGACGAAGGTTTAAGAAATGTTTGCACGCATCTAAGCCAGCGTCATGTGGAATATTGTGTACAAGGATTCAACATCAAGAGATATTAGAATCAAATTTGGAAGAAGAGTTTGTGTGTTGTAGTGGTTTCGCCGTCATTACCGCGGTACACGACTCTACCGGTTATACTCCAGCGATGTTGTGTACCGGTAGAGAGTTACGTGTACCACGGGCGATTCGAGGACCTCTGTTAGAAACTTCTGAGTCTGACGAGGAGCCCTCATTGGAGAACTTCCGTGAGCTCCGAGACCAGAAGTTTAAGGACCTCTATGAGGACTGCCAAAAGAATTTGCGAAGTGCCTTCACTAAACAGTCGAAGTACTACAATCTCAGACGTCGAGAGGTTGTATATCGACCCGGCGATTTATTTAAACTTATCAAATTTATTTATTTGGTATCCTCTCTGCAGATCTATCTGTACAGTTAGTTGATACAGTCCTTTTCTTGTTTAGATGCACAGCTGATGAACTACACAACAATATCCACTCCTTTAGTTTTAAGGGAACATGGACAGTGTCCATCTCAATAATGTGTGATGAAGCAGATATCAGAACTTCAGTCAGCCGAAGGAAGTCTCTGCTCCCAAAATGCATGACTAATAGAGCTACACGCTTGGTGATCCCGTGTGGGCATTGACATGGGTGCATCACGTGTTCCGTAACTGCTGTGCAGAAGCCGCTATATTTCCATGTAGCTCCAGGGGTAGAGCTACCGGACAAGCGTGTACCGGATATGCCACATTCAAATTGTAACTCACCCTTACATGACCCCCTATAGGGCTTAGCGTGAATGTTTACTACATGAACTCACATATTTGCATAAAATAGTACACCCATGGACTGACGATAATAAATATAACAATGTTAATCAGTATAAAGAGATTTAACGGGGCGTTGTGCTGACATTTAGTTTCCAACTCGGAAGTCTGTATGTGCTCGGAATGTGTGTGATATAGGCAACTCTGTACTTGTAGATGGTGGCATTCTAGCACGCAGGTAAAGGGTTGAACCTGTTATCATTAATTTTCGATGAGTTACATTTTGGTACGTCAAATTGGGCTTTCTTATACTAAATTTTCACCTATTTGTACTGATGAATACTCAAAGTGGAAGTAAAATTGAAACACGAAAAACCGCTATCATACATAATTCATTAATTTAAGCCATGTCTTTAATATATAGCATTGAAAATAGCTTCAATCTGATAGAAGAATAGACTATCTAATTGCTCATACCTTGCAAAAATTAAACAAAACTTGTTTACATTTTGGCAAGTATGATTTTACTACGCTAATCCCCTTACCAATTGTTAATCTTAGATTAGTTGATTGGGGATCAAGCGAGAAAAGGCAGAATATTTTTATTCTTCCTGGTCGAGAGAGAGTACGCCTGGTTCCGACGGAAGAGTGGTTGGAGTCTTTAATGTAAACAATGTTCGCTGAGAGGTTCAAGTCACTTGACGCGTTAAAGTTAACCTGCGCTACTGCCGAATTCCGAGTAATTGAAATAGTTTTATTTATAGTAATTTGTATTTAGTTTGTTCGTTTATCTTTTCGTATACATTTATTTATTTGTTTATTATCTAACTTTATTTGTATTTAGTTCAGTTATTATTTTTTATTATAAGTTAATAGTGTTTGTGTTTTTGTTTTACGTTACTCTTGTTTACTATGGAAGCGAACCGACAACCCAACTAAAATTATTATGACGGAGCAAATTTGCTACTAGAACTTATTGACTCATGAAAAAGTTAAATGCAAACAAAGTAACATGAGTTCTAGGATAGAAAAAAAAAGTTTGGGGCTGTATCGAAGAAGAGTTCAATCTAAAAAGTGGAGTAACGTTTAGGGACCGAAAGGCTCTTAGGCTCAAATATGACAATTTGAAGAAAAACTTGAAGATACAGGTGTGTGAGGAGAAGAAATATGTTGGGGACACAGGAGGAGGCCCTAGCAAGAATCCTGACTTCACCACCATTGATATACTAGAGTTAGGGACCCCAGTGACGAGAGAGTGGAAGGACTACCCTCTACGTTCGATAGTGATCCACCACTAGTCCTAACTATTCCAGGACAGTACATCATACTATGCATTATTGAAAGGTTTGTATTTACTTAATTATAAACAATGAAACATAATATATTTCAATTCTTGACTCTGGTCGAATTTGTTTTCAAATTTCTTCAAAAGATAATATTGGGACTAAAACTAAATCATAGTTTTAAGATTTAATATTTTCATAATTTTATTTAGCCTGAGGCTACACGATATTAAGCGTAGTGACATTTTTAATACCATACTTTGCAAGATTGTTCAGCAGTACAACACTTGTGGCAGGTGGTCAGACCTAAACTTTTTTTGTTTTAGCGGATCAACAATGAGGATGATGACGAGACGCTAATGGAGGAACCTCCCAGTGAGATGGATCCTGAGGTAGATCTTGTCGAAAGCTCTCAGAACCACTGGCAGGTTTTTGGCGTCGGCGAGCTGAGGAAACCTCGAGCACTTGTGCTGATGCCGAAAAAGCTGAGCGGAAGAGTTGTTTAGATAAAGGAACAGGAGGGGCAGCCCTCAAATCAGACATGTAAGTGAAAGCTACGTTATATTTAAATCATTACATCAAGTTAAAATAATAAATATAGTCGGGTAAATTTAGTGTACCCAAGGCTAGAGCAATACAAATAGCGATAAGAATTACCCCAATGGTTGTTGGTTCTTGCACTTTAGTGTAAACTATTGTATTCACCTATAGGCCTACTGTGTTGGTAGCTCGACTAGACTTTAGTAATCTTGCACAAGCTTGAAATTATTACCTCTACCACTCACGTTCATACATGTCTGGAAGTTTAAGGACCTCTATGAGGACTGCCAAAAAAGAATTTGCAGTGCCTTCACTAAACAGTCGAAGTACACAATCTCAGAACAAATGTACAACTGTTCAAGATGAACCATCTGTGTTATTGCCTGCAGTTCTTTTCGTAGAAATTAGATCTACAACTTGGTACAGCTCAAACTTTCTAACTATTGACTTCCTCACTCAAAATCATCTTGATGAATTCAAAATTTTTGATTAAATAATGGACGATTGAGATCTTTTTTTTTAACTGTAATTAAGCTAGTCAATTTCCGAGCTTTTCTTTGTAATTTGCAATGACTGAAATAAGCTTTTAATCCTCCAAAATGTCCCAAAATCAAGCATGAAAAAAATGTTTCTCGCCCGATTCCGCCAAAGGAAAAATCAATCTCGTCCACCTAATAAGGAGGAAAGTAAGTACACATGGAGTTGAATTCAGTAAAATACAAAAATAAAACCGGATGAAGTAGATTTTAGGGCCCAACAACACAGCAATGACTCATTCAATAAATTTTCTGTTTTAACTGTGAAATCTACTTCTGGTTTCAAAAATTTGAGTTATTGCAAATATTTGCGTTAGAAGACAGTTAATTAATAAAAAAACAATAATACATATAAACAGTAATGCATAATTGCATATAAAATAAACTAGCATATATATAAAAGTAAGAACATTACACAAAAGATAACATACATGGTAACAAACTTAAATTAAACATGAAGCAGCTAACCAGCAAAATATCCACAATACCATTAAGATATTCGACTAATGTTAAACAATATTTTTGAGTAAATATTCATTTTAATTTACCTCACTGGTTATAGGTTGTTATAAACAACTTGAAAACTCTTGAGGGAATAGGCTTTTGTCTTGAATTTCTGTTTCCCAAACTTTCTTACACTTGTGGGTGTCTTGAACATGTCGAAAACACTATATTATTCCTCAATAATGTAAAATGTTATATCTATCACTGAACACATTTAAAATATATACAGGGTGATTCAAAAATAGAGACCAAATTTCAGAAGTGGGGTAATATGCAAAACAATGAAAAAAGTTCCTATAAACAGGGTCCTAAAATTCTTCGTTACCCCGGTAGCCGCCATATTTATTTACAAAACTGTGTCATTACAAACAGTATGTATGGGTAGCTTTGAGCTTGATGTTGGCTATGGTTACTATGCAGTAGTTGTACCCAGAATTCAAGTATAAGGGAACATTTGAAAATACTTTTTTGTAATCGATAAACTCTCGCTTTGTTCATTTGAAATACTATTGAAATATTTTCAAGAAAAACAAAAAAACTATATAAAGTACTTTTCGGTTAAGTAGGCCAGATTGTACATCTAAATTTGTGATCTGAACTCCAATGAACGCCAGAATATAGGAACCCGTAGAAGTGGGGTTATAACCAATTGAGGATGGTACATATTCTGTGATGGTTGTACTTATTACAGTATATTTTTATGGTATGAGCCCGACCTTTTTGAATAACTATCTGTGTTATTACACCATTAATTACCCATTTGATAATTTGTTGTCTAATAACAAATGTCTTACCCCAGGCTCCTTTAATTGTGTAGAACTGTGGAAAGAAGGCTGTGACGCTCAATCTTTAGAAAAGGGGCGCGTAGTGAGGTGTCTGTAGCTTCCCGCCCATAAGCCTAGTTTCAGTTCTCTCCAAGGGGTATAAATAAGTAAAGCTGGAACAAATGTACAACTACTTTGAGATGAACCATCTGTGTGTGCCTATCCAGTTCGGTTTCATAAGTGCTATAGTCGTTAGTCGTACATGGCTAGCCTTGGATTTCTGCTGATTATAGCTCTCACTGCATCTCTAACGAACTGTACAACTCTGGCTAGTTGACTTCTCTCAAATAATCTTGGGGCTTAAGAACTAAAACTTTTTAATTATCCTACATGTAGACTGCAAATCTTTCAAATGTTTTCCAGTTTCAGGTATAAGGTTTTACAATACAATTCCTGAAAAAGAAAGAAACTTACAAAGGCTTGAGAGCACTCCCAAGTCATGGTTAGTTAAAACCACTTTCTACAGTGTGAAGTTCTTGAATCAACCATAAAGAAATATTGGACTGAATGGCATGCCAGAAAAAAAATAATAAAACTATATTAAAGTTCTGCTGATTCTTAAAGTAATCAGCTCAAAAAGACCGTCACCGACCACCAAAGGACCTTTATTATGGTTTAATTATTTGTTGTCTTGTTTCCTTTCCCCGTTAACTTGTTGATTTTAAAACAAGTCTTTTACGTGGACGTGCTTGATTTTTCTAGTTGTTGTTTGATTTTGCTAAGTGTTTGTACATGTTTGATTGTTTGCTGGGCTAGCTGTTTTAAAGTTAACAAGTTTAACGGGGGAAGAGAAGAAAATAACAAAATGATTAAGGTTATTTGGTGGTGGGCGACTGGTCAGCAAACTGATGCTACTAGCACTCTTTACTCATGTTTTGTGTTATGATTTTGGTTCAACATGAGATTTGATACGACTGTTTCGCTATGTCTTCAACGTCGCAACAAAACATACAGCGGAAACTTACTTGGTTCGTATATCCAGGTGAAAGGAGGTTTTTGAACAAGACAAGTTTGGGATCAATTTAAAGTTAGTCAAGTTTCATAATACCTCAAGGCGTTCAATGAACAAAAGACTTTGTCACATAATCCGGAAGAAAATGTTGGGAAATTCTTACAGACCAAAGTGTTAAGTTACAAGTAATGAAGCGAATTTATAACGTTCGTTCTTAAGTGCAACTAATAACGTACTTAAACAATAATTCAGGGTGTAATGACTCATCAATGTTTCCAAACCACACATCCACCAGCTACTTACTGCTAGCCAGTCAAAAGATTGAAATCATTTTGTTTGTGTGAGCAAGCATCGTCTGTCTAAACGTGTTAAAAATTAAAAAGTCCTCTTAAAACGTCTACACATAAGCCCATGTTGAATTGAACCTGTATTAATTAGGCTGAAACATCCACAAAGGATTTACTGGTTGAAACGTTTCCGTAACAAAATACCTGAAAATAGTACAAAAACGTCTTTCATTTCTAGTTAGTAAGCATTTCAATTTCGTCATTGTACATAATCATTCATCAGCATTCTATTGGACACTTTTACACAAATGTAGCTCGTCGCGTATCACTGGCGAAGTATTTAAAAATGGTGATCGCCGTTAAATAGACTCAATTAAACGTGATAAGATCTGATACATAATTTTTTAAATATTAAATTAACTTTGACATTTGTAAAATTACGTTTGTACAGTTGAATGCCAGCGTTTCTCAACTGTTTTTTTAGTTAAATGAAATAGTAAGATTTGTCCAACGCTCAAGATAATTGTGATGAATAAATAACGAGTAAAGAACAGGAAAATTCACAAGAGAAGTGAAGACAATCAGAAAATGGACTTGGGTGATTCTGTGTCATTAGGTAGCTTCTAATTCAAGACAATGCAATTTGAACATATCCTATCTCGAGGAAAGAAGTACCTTAAATGCTTCATTGATATTTAGAATATTTTAAGTAAATGTAACAAGAAATTGATTAAATTTTTTTGAAGACATAGAAATGTTGAATATCCCAGAAAACAAAATGAAATTAAATAAATTAGCACTATTAATTCGGAATATGACTGAGCCTATTCAATTTGGAAGTATGGTCGCAGCGCAAGAATCGCCAATACAGCTCTAATGCTTGCATTTTGACTAATCTACTTCACACACAGCCAATAAGAAAGCATTGTAAACATAAAAGGAAAATCTTTTTAGTTCGTCCATTTTACTAGAAACTGTGTTAAATAAAACATTATTCATAGTAACCTGTATTCTAGTACTGAAGTGGTTACTTAAATATTTAGGGGTTATGTTTTAGGCTACTTTCAACTAGAAAATCAGATAACAGATACCAAACGTGGACTTATAAACTAAAATCTAGTGGAGAAAACGTCAGTAGCAACATTTTAACCCACAAATTATTATATGAATATTTAGAATAAATAAAATTCGAAATTGTGTGCGTTCTCACAATCAATGTTCGTTGTCTTCATAACTCATTATACGTTTCATATCACAAACCATGTAATACATCATATTTACTTCTAGTTTAGTTACGATATTAGTTACTTAAAAAAACAACCTAATTATTGTTTATGCTTAGTTGCAGATTGTTATTTTGTTGATTTTTATGCTTTCCCAATTGATTTTCCAACATTTGTAAAATGGTATTGAAACCGTATTAAGTAAATGAATAAATAAAGGAAAACTTTCAGATGTGTGGGTTTGTTTTCCTACCATTACATAATTAATTTAATATATACCAAAAGTTCCTGTCGTGGCAATACACCAGTGTTTTGATTTAACCATTCTGGATTATTTTAAAATCCTAAGTAAAAGTAAAACAGCTGTAGGTACGGCACTTTAATTTTTTTTGTACTATACATTTGGCAATTATTAATTCACATAAGGCAGGGTCGGATCTCGGCCTGACAACAGAATGATGTGAGGCCAGAACTGAGTCATGTTTGATGAAGACGTATTTTGCTATACAAAGAACCTCTGGGGACTCTCTGCTTTTCTTCTCCACAAAACCTTTCATATTTATTCAGTACAGCTAACGTTTTCCTCTCTCATAAAAATTTGAAATGAAAATCATACAAATACCAGACGACAGGTACCAGAATTAACGGATAGAATTGTATTTATTGCTTTGGCCAGATGAACCGTATTAGTTCATAATTAATGTTTCTAACGGTTTATTGCACGTATTTGAGGGTATAAACATACGTTATCATAATTGAGTTCTTAAGATCAATCCTGTAATCTTGTGAGGGAAACTACTAGTTTTAGAAATGGAAAGGATTTCTATACTGAAAATAAATAAAACATTATTGTTTTATGAATCTTTAACAGTATTTTAAATACAAAATAAATACAAAATATACAACAAAAAACAAAATATTTTGCTGTAAATACAAAATTGTAGGCTGAGCTTGTTACACTTGTTAATGTATGACACTGCCCATTCATGTACATATCAAAACCAATGCAGATTCTTGATTCTAGGTTAAGTGTTTACTATTCTGTACTCCTGAAGGTGACCGGTTAATCAATAGTTGTGTGTATTACTTCCATTGAATTATTTCAGTAAATATATGGTTCAGTTTTGAAGATACTCCTAAAATATAAACTAATAAATACTTCTTGTGAACCAATAATCGGAAAGCTGTGGCATTTAAACCAATACATTTTTGCTTTTGTAATGTTATTGAATTCAGTTGGCATTAGTGGTGAAAACTAATTTTTCACGTTTCGTGTAAGACTGCACAATATCACCGGAAAGCAGGAGGGAAGTAAGTAGATAAAAGATTAACTCATGTCGGCAACAATTGTCACTCTTCCACTGATCCACGCTGACAACATTCATTCATCTTTCATCAACTCCCAGCGCAGTAGTTCCTGCGAACAGTAGACCTCGCGGCCCATTTTCAGAATAATCTTTTAAGCGTACAGTAGTCTATAGTTACCATAATTTAAGCAACATACGAGTACATACACAACTTTATTTGCCAGTTCAAAAACTTAATGTGTGACAGAAAACACATTTAAAAATACCACAAATAAATAAGACACACAGAAATTCGGTTAGATCGAGTGTAAATAAGTAGCAGGTAAATATGTAAAAATGTATGATGATACCGGTACTTTATAAATAAGTATTTTGACGGACATAGTTACAGGTTTCGTGCGATTTATCTACGACGGAATGGTTGTGACTTTCCTCCAAATCTCTTAACCACCAGCTATTGTGTCATTGACATAATCCTGCGTGTGTGTCTTAGCCTATTACTAAAAAATGCAAACTATTATTTTGCTTTAGGAACTACTGGCACTTTCTAAGAACTAATGTTCAACAACATAAGACAAAACCTACATATTCTAGGGAAAAAACATACCTGAAAGTTTTAAATCTAAGAAAATTAATCTGCTATAGCAAAACAGTATTTACAATCGGAACATAACTTTTCAAAGAAAAAAAAGTACTGAAAGAAGTTTGAAGACCATGATTTATACGGGGTGTTCATGTAGTAATAA
>CM032066.1:21895077-21915590 GCA_018831715.1 Matsumurasca onukii | reverse complement strand
ATTTGTGACCATATCTTGAGTAACTAGGGAACTTGGAGAATGACACCCGCGGGTACTTTGATATTCCTTACGACAACTATTAACAATTATTGACCTTAATTTACGTAATCACTAGAAACTATAGAAAACTATGTATAAATAAACAAAGAATAAAAATGGTATAAGTGTGTATAAATACCAGCCTCATTGTTTTCCTTGGTTTTCTAACACCTTATCTTATAATTTCTTACAGTTACCTTGGTTATGGTGCCTGTAGATCCTACGGTAAAGGTTGTAGCCTAGACACGTGTTTCGCAGCGCTTGTGCTGCATTATCATTCACACTAAGTCACTATTTACACTATTAAAAGCATTTCGACAGGATTCTCTATGTTTCAGTTTTGAAATTATTCTTACGGCCAATATTTGAAGAATCAACTGTCTAGTAATTTGTGTGTCCCCGCAGTTCCTCCAAAAAATTATAACATATAATATTGGCGATGTAAGACAAAATAAACCATTCTCAAAACATCTGCGCTGCATTGAGAAGATAGTTTTCGCAATAAGAATATCCCAGAAGCCATTCTTTTACAAATATATCAATATGGTTATTCCAGGTTAATTTTTGTCAACAAAAATACCTAAAAACTTGATGCTGTCTGTTGGCTGATTTCATGATTTGCTATTGTAAAATTTAACCCAGCGTTTTCTACTGAAAATGTCCATAGCATTAAAAGTTTCCTTTTGTCAAAATTTGGCTTTTAACTAACCTTTAAAAAATGTTGCAGACGGCCCACGACGGGGTGGGATGGGAGGTCGATGAGTTGCAAAGGCACATGCTTGTTAGGCTGACGCACACAGACTCAAGCAGGCGAGGCACGATCGGGGCATTATGCCCCGGCGACGCGAAATGCACCGGAGCTTATGGAGCACCACACACTGGGCCGGGCGAGGCAGGGCACGTAGAAAAGACGTTCGGGGCAAAAGCGAAGCTACCCAAATTTATGGCCCGGGGCAAGACACTGCGGGGCAAAACGATCTGCGCATGCAAAGTCACGTGACTTCTACCCTCCCCTCGTCAACTGCAGTGAGAACCGACTTGCCTGACGTTTGTTGATAAGTGATTGTGTTCTGTGTTTTGTAACCATGTCTTCTGTGCCTAGTGTTGATTTGCCGCCAACAGACGATGTTATTTTAGACACGGACAGACTTTTGGTACTTGTTGAAAACTATCCAGCAATTTATAATATAACGCTGAAAGAACACCACAACCTGGACGTATTAACAAATATATGGACAACGATAGCAAAGGAACTGAACGTCCCAGGTAACATTCTCCCCAATTACAGCCCTGGAAAGGGAGATAGAAATACAACCAAATTTACAGAAGTTATAGTGTTTATTGGTAGTTTTGTACAAAATGTATGTTAATTATAAATTCAATTTAAGAACATTTAATGAGTTACAACTTAAATAGTACAGCTGTGCGGGATCCCAGATTTTTGGTACCGGGACGGGATTGAGATCATTTCTCGATCCCCTTCTAGCTTGCGATATCATATTTGTATTGTTCTAAAACCGTTTACGGTAATTTAAAACTAGTATAAAAACTTCAAGTACTTATACTAACTAATATTATTCGAGTAACTAGTATTATTCGTCAACTGAAATTTATCATAGAGTACACGGAGATGAGATAAGGAAATAACAAACACACACACGCACACTCTCCCACTGTAAACATCACATGTATACAGAGAAAATGCTGTTATTGGTTATGTTACCCCACCCCTATGTGGTTGCCTAGCAACAGCTAATGACGTAATAGCAAGGTGATAAGGTTGCAGTCGCTCCCACACTGACCAACACACCTGCCTTCCCCTCCTGCCCACACACAACTGCTCAACAGTCTCATTCCTTCTCTCTCAACCTCATTGTGATTTACGATCCTTTTGTGATTCATACTCCCGACTCACCCCAACTGTTTTTGCAGTGTTCGGGGTTAAGTGAGTCAGTGTTATTAATTGTAAATGAGTGTGGGTGAGTGGGTTATGTTATAGTTGCATTGTAATTTGAGATATTTTATTTTAAAACTGCACGGTGTTGTGAGCCACCAACAACCGATTGATCATAAAACATAATTTGATTGAAGAAACTCAATTTTAGGAAATATTTCTTTAATGTGTCTTATTTGCCAGCTTTTCCTATTCCCGTTCCCGAATCTCGGATGTTTTGCAAAATCCCTCCCGTTCCCGTCCCGGACCCAAAATACTGCTCCCACACAGCTCTTATTGAATCGATTTACTAACTTGAAATTTACCACTTAAACTAACGCCATTTTATCTTGCCATGACACTGCACCTGAAGGAGAGTTGAAATATTCCAACAAGTTATCCCTTACTTTGTATGCAGCTTTTGCTGCTCTACTTCTGTTAACATCTTGTTCAGCATCAGCCTCTTCAACGTTCATCATTTCTTCGTATACTTCTCCTAGGCTACCTTCTCTTGATCTTATGAGGTTGTGTAGTACACAAAATGCCAAAACTATGTCTTTTGCTTTGTCAGGTTGTACCAACATTGCTGTTTCCAGAACCCGAAATTTCTTTGTCATCATTCTTCGCGCTCGGGAATGTCGATAATTATTGTAAATTCTTCTTTCTCTCGTTAATGAGGATTTGGCGTAGGGCTTCATCATATGCTTGTGGAGAGAGTATGCTTCGTCTCCCACAAAAACGTAAGGAAATAGTGTAGGCTTGTTCCTATACAATTTTCTTGACTTTGGTAATTTCAATTTCATATCATTGAACAAACGTCAGAACGATGAGGCAATAAAAACCCCTCCGTCACTATTTTTACCTGCTTCGCCCACATCTACCACAAGGAATTTTCCCTCTGCGTCGACTACAGCTTGAAGTATGATAGAGTTGTATCACTTGTAGTTAAAAAACACTGATCCACTGTTCCATGGAGCCTCAAGCCTGATGTGTTTCCCATCTATTGCACCACAACAGTTTGGAAAGTTCCAAAGTTCCTCAAATCTGTTTGCAATCTTTAGCCATTCATCAGATGAAAGATCTTGCATAAAATAAATTGGTGATAACACTTGCCAAAGAACAACACATGTTTCAGAAACAATCTTTCCAGCTGTGGTTGCACCGATACGGTGGCTGATAAAAGTAAAAAAGGTAAAGTTTGTTTAGTCTCGTATTTGGGTGCCAGCTTCGCATTGATCGCTTCGTCGGCGGACGAGAGTACGTGAAGCCTGCGCATGACTTGAGCGACGATCTGGTACGAGACCTCTCTAACCTTGCTTGGTAAGCAGCGTCTAAGTTCTTCTGAGTCTGTTCTTAGAGGTGTTTAAACTCGCCCACAGGTTTGCTGTGTACGTCAGCCAACGTGGGTTCTTCCAGATCGTCGGTGGTCTCCACCGAAGGGCCACGGACAGCGTCTAAAGTTCTTAGCTCGCGTCCTAAACACAGCATTGCCGGCTTGAAAGTCGTGGTGTCGTGTACGGCTGTGTTCAGAGCGTGCTGGAACTCGGACAGGTGTCGGTCCCACTTCGTATGCTTTTCCCGTACAAACTGGGCAATCATGGTCTTTACCACGCGATTGGCCCTCTCAACGGGGTTCGATGTACAGTGGTATTGTTTTGGTTATGTTAGTGATTTAATTGTTGTTTGATTTACCTTTTAAACATTAAATCATACAAGTGAAATAGGGTAAACAAACTTTTAATTTGTAACAATATTGCTCTGACTGTTAAGATAATTTATACAATTTTGTTAAATTTTACTGTTTATTACTTTAGACACTATTCATTGTGCAATATGTACATTTATTGAATAAATGATGTTTTGAATTTGAATAGTATCAAGCAAGACGTCTATAGATCTTGGATATAATAAATAAAGGATACGCTATAAACAAACAGAACCAAATCAATACAGAAGTAGTAAAATAATAATAAGAAATAACAATATAAGTATAACTATTTTTATTTATCCCAGTTTAGACTTCTTAAGTAATAATATAAATACCTCATTGCCTGTAGGTCCTAGATGTTGATTTATTGCACAATGCATTTCGGGCATAAGTTGCCCATTTTCGCGCCTTCTTCTTTCTTCTTACACTAAATACTACACACTAAACAGTCTATAATACATATTTACACTTCGATCACGATCATACACCGGTCACCGTTCGCGCACTAATTGAAGCCACGGGGGACGACGGCGGAACATCTTGGCGACGCGGGTGGAACGGCGAACTGAAATGGGGTTGATTTGTACTATTCGCTGTCACGATGGAATGCGGCTGGCTGCTGGAAGGCTATTGTTTGTGAGATTTGTGGGTTTCCCGAGGCGGTGGGATATAACAATGGATATAAACCTTCTATTATCCAGAATTTAATTAAGAACATGTCACAAAGAACTAAAATTCAGCCAACCCAAACTACTAAATCAAATGATAATAAATACATTCCCTTAAACTACGTTGACAAAACTACAGAAAGAATTGGCAGAATATTTAAAAGCAGGATACAACCCAGCGTTTAAAGTACATAAAGGTTATTCCAACATATAACCAGTTTAAAAGCAAACCAAGCATAGACCTACAAAGAGGAGTGTACAAGATCACATTCTGTAACGAAAACCCTGTTTGCAACAAGCAATATATTGGTTACACCAATAGGAACTATAAGCAGAGGTTTAAGGAACACAACAGGGCTCATTACAATAAACCAGAGTCACTGGTAGCTGTGCATCTTAAACAGCCCTCCTTCCAATTCTGTTCTTTTACAGTCTTCTTTAGCCAGAGTGGCCTCCGTTTATGATGGTGTTAGGCCCGCCGCACATTGGAGCGAGGCGAGGTGCAGGCGGGCACGTCTGATTTTGTAATACACAGGTTTGTATGGCGCACCGCACATTGAGCAGAGGCTGCACGCAGTGACTGCGCAGCCCAGCTGCAGCCTCTGTCAGTCCTCCGCGGCGTAGTAGCTGAGGTACAGTTTTTCTGCACACCGCTTGTGCCTGCGCTGGCTCTCCAGTATTTTGTGCCGGTTTGTTGTACGACTTGTGAGTATCTAATTGGGTTGGTCCGTCCACCTCTGTGTTGATACCTCTCATGAAGACTACATGAGAGGAAAAATGAATTTTCTGCACACCGCTTGTGCCTGCGCTCTCCAGTATTTTGTGCCGGTTTGTTGTACGACTTGTGAGGTATCTAATGGGTTGGTCCAAGTCCACCTGGCTTTTCGATACCTCTCATGAAGACTACCTTGAGAGGAAAAATGAAAGGACGAAATTTGGGATGAGATCGCCAAGGAGTTAAACTACACCATTCCATGACCGGGACAATTGTAACAGCTGATTTTCAACAGGAGGATCTACAGTATTTCATCGTCATCACTCCAGCTTTTTCATTTGTATGAGTTTTTGTGTTCTTAAATAGTGTGAAGAACGCAAGTGGTTTATTCAATAACCATCTTGTAAATATTAATTGTTTGCCCCTTGGATATCAATTTGACATAAAATAGGACTTTTGATTTACCTCCGTCAAAATCAATTGTGTTGAGGTTGTTACATCCCGGGATGTTTCGATGTGAACATCATCGTCATCGAAACATCCAAGGGATATAACTTTAACCCTCAACCTAATTTGAATGACAGTAGCTCTATTTAAGATTATCAACTGTCTCCAATTTTCAAAAGGCCTTTGTACTCACGGAATCTCGCTGTTTAAATCCCAAACCCTACCCCTCTGCCTTCTTAATTCCATTGACTTAAAATCTGCCACCAGGCAAGGTTATTGGCAGGATCAGCCTCTCAAATTCGATTTCGACCTTCCCAACCATGTTTTCAATCTTTGATGGTCGATGTTGGCCGTGTCCACTGTCCATGCTTGACAAAGCCTCGCTTTTGCAATTTAATGGGCGCGTCAAACTTATTACAGAGTCACGGACATATGTCGACAATCTTCTCAAAGTACGACCATAACGGATCGCTAAAGCATCTGAAATTGAGAAAATTAAACTTTATTTGTGTTGTATAAATTCTGATACTGAATAAGAAACAAATGTTTTCTCAGTTTCTTTGAAATAGAGCTGGACTTGGCAAACGGTCTTGTAAGTTTGTTTAAAAGTTTGATGCCAATTGTTAATCTTTCGATCGATAATGTCTTCTCTAAATTTCTCTGTGACATATCAGCCGCTGACGGGGTAGGCGCGTGCGAAGCCGGTACATTTCTACGGTGTTTGCTTATTTAATCTACCCGAATTCAATAATAATGAAATATCGAATTTAAAAGAATGGTTGTACAATACAATGAATAAGTTGTTGTTGACCTGCCCGCGCCTGCTCTCCGACGACTAACACGCCGCACCAGCCCAGCTCGTCTCTCTCAACTCTTTGGGGATGTGAGCGAAGCCGGTACCGCGCCAGGCGCCGAGTTGCAGACCAGAGAATTCAAGCCACTGGCTGGGCCCGCCGGAGGTACCGCCAGTATTCTTTTCTTTATTATATCCTTTCTTTGTAAAACAGATTTGTCTTAAGCTAAGAACAACTACCAGTAAAACATAGCAAAACCAAGTCTTTACCTAAGCACAGGGCTACAAGTTGAACAATATTCTTAACAACTAGACAAACAAACAGGGATAACAGTGCAAAACAATTCAAAACTTTAATTATGGGTCACAATGAAGAACAATATTTAACAAACTACAAGTATATCTTAAAACTCTGTGGGTCGTCCAGTCCTCCCGAGTGCTGCGTATGGTGTGTTCAGGATCCCTGGACGGCCTATCCGGGTTGCTGAGTCCCGTGACAGTAGCTACAGAAAAGGTGTTGCCCCTCAGCTGATGGAGAGCATAAGGAAGAGCTTTCTGATGTCATGCACCTTTTTCTCCCAGAGCCTGATCTCAAGGCACAGAACGTCGCCGCGTTGTCGGTGTAGGGTTATCGCACTATCGGTCACTTGCTGCACGCCCAGATGATACCTTGTAGGCCGCAATCAAGCTCCGCCTGTTCTGCTCCGTCCACTCCTCGAGGCCTGGGCAAAGTCTTGCAGATGCTCAGAAGTACCGCCGCCACTCAAGGGGCATCGGTGTACAGATCGATCTTCATCGGCGTGTCTATCAGCTCCTTGGGTTCCAAATTGAAAGGTCTTTCAACGGCGCCCTCAACCAAGACGGATCCCCCTAAGAATATCCTTTGCCAGGAACGAGGGTAGCGAAGATTAACCCATTCAATTTCAAAGTTTTTCTTTTTCTGTTATTGTTGGAAGTACTTCATAAAAACAATATATAGCATGTAAATGGCCAGTTCATTCCAAATGTCACTAATGATTTTTTTTTTCAAAGTCCCAATTGGGGATCCAGGCAGTTTTGAGGTAGAAATAATAACAGGCAACATTAAGCAAAAGAATTCTGTGTGTATTTACATGTTTTAGAAATTAATCACTTGAATAGGCTACAACATGTAGCTAAGATTTTAGTTGATTAACACTTTTGATTAACGTTTTCTGTTATGCCAGTCGGCGAAACAATGAACGCAGACTTACATGGCATTTTGAACATTTTTCTTGCGTTTCTTTGTAGACTCCACACTTTCTTTGTTTCCTTCATGTGTACGCTCTAGCATTTGCCCCATAGGGTCCAACCTCACTGCTTCCTCAACTCGTTTTATTGCTGCTTGAGGCAAAGATGGCCTTCCTGCATTTCTAGGATCTAAGATTGATGACCGAGCCAGATAGGCCCTTGTTACAATCCGTTTTGAAGTCAGGCAAAGAGCTTGCTGAAGGTTTGCCATGCAGAATGTATGCATTTACAAGTGTTGTGTCAACTAAAACGTAAAAATGGGAGTTACCACTTTTGCCTTTTATTTTGATGCGGTATCATTTACATACCAATCCATTATATCCACCCGCCCATACCTTTGTTGTAACTTGAAACAGTAGGGCTGGTCAACCTTTACATACTTCTTTTCATTTCTTGACCACCTGTTCACTTTCTGTATGAGCCAAGTCCGGACTGTCGGGGGATATTCAAATGTCCTGTGGTAACAATCCTGTTCAAAACCCCCTTCAACTTCATACCGAGACAGAAAGTCTAACGCTGAACTCATTCTTTTCATTTTGTGGTAGTCAGTGGGCACTTTTGAAATTCAACGAGCCCAAAACGGGTAGCCTAGAAAGAAAGAAAAGTGTCTTTATTACCTCAGCACAACCACTTACATTTTGTTTTTATTAAAGAAAAAACTTCCTCGGTTTGAGTCTACGCATTTGTTTCGGTTTGACAAAGAGGTAAAAAATTTTTGGCAGTTTCCATGTTGTTGATGTTTCATGTTTTCAATCAGTGACGTCGCAGGTGACGGTAGAGGCGTTGAGTCGTAGCCGCCACGTGATGTTGAAGTAGAAGGACTTTGGATGTATTGGTAGTTGACAGTCTCGAGTCCCTCTTCATTCGTAGACCTCTTGTTACAAATTTCCATTTCATTTAAGCCGCTAAGCTGTCATTTTAGTCTAAACTTTGACGACATCATTGCACACAGTGGCCGCCATTGCTTTGAAAAACAATTCAATTTCATCATTTTCTTCTTGAAAAGGTTATTTTATACGTTTTATGCGTTCGTGCCTTTGCTCATCCCTATTTTTAACAAGTCAATTAAGTCCTTGTCCTTTCTAGCCTTCATTCCTCTATTCGAAGTTTCTACTACATTTCAGTATTCCTTTTAGTAGCATCAATGCTGGGAGAACGTGTGGGTCGGGTTCATCAATGTCGTCTACAGCGTGAATAGACGCATCAAGTTGTTCCCATTGTCAACTGCCAGATCCTGCGATTGTTTACATTCAACATTCGAAAGAGTCACTCTTTCTTTCTCTACAACATCCAGGATGCTCAACCGATCTTCAACGAGTTTTGCATTCTACGCCTGAAAATAAATCGATTTATATAAACAGTTGTATGAAAGTCAATTGATTATTTATAACTGTAATAAATTTATTTGTATTTTTCTTTGTTTTATATTTCTTGCGACTGGAGAATCGTACAGGTCTCTTTCATTTGCGTACAGGATTGTACATAGCTACCGTAGTACCAAAGGTTCTGGAAGCCTTAAAACCAGATTGATGCCCTGACATTACCTCCACCAGATAGGATTGACTGGGGAACAAAGAAAGCGAGTTTTGGAAACGCTGGGACTTTCTAAACGTGGTTGCTGGGATCGACGGTAAACATGTGAGAATCGTTGCTTCTGACAACACATGGAGCTTGTTTTTAACTACAAAAATATTTTCTATTGTTTACTTGCTCTAGTAGATGGAAATTGAAAGTTTTTGTTTGTTGACATAGGATATTACGTTAAGGAAGGTGATGCTGGTATATTCCAGAACTCAAAGTTAGGTAACATTGAGAATGGGATTGGGAGATGGGGTATTTTTCCTCCCATAAATACCTACCAATCTCTCGTATTTGGTTGACACGTGTGGTTGTAGGAGACGAAGCCTTCCGACTTAGTGACCACAAGATAAAACCGTATTGCTAAACGGAGGCATTGGAAACAAAACGGAAAAGGCATTTCAACTATCATTTGTGCAAAGCGAGGAGGAGAGTAAATGAACATGCAATGGAGGCGTAATGAAGCAATGTGCTTGAGCCAAATACATTGGTAGAAGAGCGTGGCTTTTTCTGTGCTTGTTTCAGTCTAGGTTTTCAGCGCATATGATATATGTTTTCTCTCTTCATGCCACGTTACAGCAAATCCACATCAACCTCCATTTCTTCTGTCTTTAGCTCGTAACATGCATGTGTAAACGGGTATTCAATTTTCTTGTTTTTAATAATATCTAGCAAGAGGTCTATAGATCTTAGATATAATAAATAAAGGATATGCTATAAACAAACAGAACCAAATCAATACAGAAATAATACAATAATAATAATTTTTGTGAGGAGTTGATTGGGCGTATCTTAGAAATTCCACTCACCAACGATTCGCTGCTGTCATTGACAAATATACCTGCGCCAAGGTGTTTAGTCCCTGTTGCATTGTGTTTTGTATCATCTTCATACTATCTGCAATTTTGCTTTGCGTTTTGTTCGGCTTAATGAAAGTTTCAGCTAGCCGGTTAGAGACTGATTGGGAAAGGACTATGGAAGACTACGGTGAAAAGTTGTTGGAAGAATCATCACAGGCAATTTTTACAATTTAATTTCATTCTATACTTACACAATTAAACCTAAAAAAATTTATACATAGCTTACCCACTACTGAATAAATGTTTCCTACTTACGAGTAGACTGTTAGTATGTTTGTATTCGGGAGTTGTAGTATTATTGTAAAAATAAAATTAAATCTATAGTACTCATTATAACAAACTACTGTAAACTATTTAGATACAAATTAATTATAAATTTCTTAGTGAAAATAATATAAATTATATACGAATAATGCCGTCGGTCATTACATTTTCCATATGCTGGTCTGTAGCATGCAATGGTGTTATACTAATAGGAGTTAATGCTAAACATTAACGGTCAAATTCGCCTCATTTGAAACTAATTGTTTCTCTAACGAACACATGGAGATCAGACAGATTTTCAAAGCACTTAAAACATGCTACTGGTCTGGAGATATACAAAGTCTTTGGGACCTCTTGAATGCGAATCAAACAGCCAAAGCTTACACCATTGTTGTCACGACTTAAATGTGTTGCTACTGAAATTGAATTCAGAGTCACACTCCAAAGTGTCGAGCAAAAGCTATCATATCATTATTCAAATTTAAAACACCAAATTCTGGGTTGTCATTTAGCAAATGCCCATTGTATGCATCCGGATAAAGTGGCTCGAAATTAAAGTCTTGACCACCAAATCGTACTTGTGAAAGGAGCTCACTTAAAGTTAAGTACTCCCTGTTTGCTTCTTACATGGGAGGGTCTTGCCTTTCCGCAATACTCTTTCTGAAGTATCTATCTCCACTGACTAGGTCATTGTCAATGTCAATAATTGACCACGTATTTGGGTTCGATGAGCAGAAAGCTATACATGCCATTGCTGCGTTTCCTCTACATTGTCTCGGCCGAGATTCGAAAGAGAAAATTTCGTTGGCCTGGTTGAAGGAACCTCGCAGTATTTTTGTATTTTCATTTAAATCTTTAGACATGTTTCGTTGCATCTCTGCTGGTCGATCACTATTTAAGATTGTGCCCTCCTCGTCATTTCCAACCAATCTTAAATACTACCTATATCTATTTGTTTAGGGACAATTGATTTTACATCTTTGTAAAGCGAGTTATTGGCTAGTAGCCATTGTAACGCTCGCTTTAGCCTATGTAAGTCAATTGAAAACTCTCAAGCTCGTTGTACATTGTCAAGACTTTCTGTTAAAATGTACAATCCAGCATCAATTAGCTGAAGTGGTAACTGTTCTAGCTCCTCGACATCTTGAGCAAACAAAACTACCTGGTCTTTGCACGATGCTTGGCTAAAACGATTTGCTACCTTGATAATCTTTTGAAGGAACTACTCTTGATAGCAGCCTCTTTCCAACCTTAGAAAGAGCTGACAACTCCTCAGGAATTGGTGTTACCTGAAGGTTGTTCCAGTAAGCTTGTGAGGGTGATTTGACTTTCTTTGCGTTGCAGCACCGAGAACGATGTAATTTGCAGAGCTGCAGCGCTGTTAGGGAAATGTGTTTAGTGCCTTTCGACACACGGTACATGGGACATCAGAAAATAAGTTTACCGCTTCCCGGAAATTAATCTCAAAACCCTTTAATTAATTAATTCTTTGTTGCGAAGTCTTTTTCTTCCAAGCGTTGCCTCTTTACAGGCTCAGTTTCAATAACCTTAGAAGCTCGGATTTGAGATCGTTGGTTAGGCGTCGTTTGACGGAATATCAAACAGGCCTAAAATAGATAGTCAAGTCAAAATAATGTTTATTTTCCATTCAGTACTATAATAATAAAAATTCATCAATTGTATATACATATTATAAACATTGAATACAAATATCAGTTAACAAAATAAATATGTACAATAATCTAATCGAATTTACATTTCTAACTAATATACAATAGAGCAGGACCAAATATACAAGGGCCTGGTCACTTCTTTGATGGCGATGCCGACTCGTCCCAGTGGGAGGGGCTGTGACGTAACGATGATAGACGCTTGCTCAGTTCCGTATAGCTAGCATTGAGTTTTAGTGCACGCGCTCACTTATCAATTTATAGTGAGTCACTTGAAAATGCCACATTAAAAAGTGTGGTATTTTCATAATCAACGATAAATTTCGATCAAAACTGCATTGATTTCAATACATCTTCTCTCACCATTTAATTTGTAAAAATGTGTTTTCCTGGAATTGAGAAGAAATAAAACATTATTAGCTATTACACAAATCATTTTAAATACTTGACCTGGATGATACGTTATTTTACCCCATGGCTATTTATCCGTGAGGCCGGATGTTCACACGCATACACGAGTAAATTCAGGATGTTAAAAATAAATATGGTTGGATGTTGGTTTTATTTGTCTTATTTAAACCTCACTTTTCACCAAGTGCTGGTAGAGAGGTTGTGTTACGCTCTGTTGTAGTAGGTTGTTTTCTTTGTTTGCGTTTTATTAGTAGTTAATTATCGTGGACTTGTCATTAAGTTATATTGAGAACTGTAGCTGCACGGGTAGTTAGTGATGAATTGTGCTGTGGCAACTTGTAAAATTATCATAGGAAACCAATGAACTAGGTTTGAGTGTAGTTTACCATACATTTCCAGCTGACCTGGAACTTGCTAAATCATGGGCTGTGAAGTGTAAACGTGAAGACGGGTTGAATTTCAATAGTACTCGTGTGTGTAGTGATCATTTTAGTAGTGAAGATTACGAAGATGATATGAAAAATAGACTCCTGGGTTTGCCTCAAAGAAAATATTGAGATCAGATGCAGTTCGAACAGAAGCCTTCCCGTAAGTAACGTTGAAAATAACGATAAATTACAACAAAGAAGAGGTAGGAGTGACATTAGGCAAACGAGGAAGAAGGCATTAGAAAGACTGGACTATTTAAGTCCCAAGAAACCTAGGTTTGATCCTGAAAATAATTTTGAAAATGATGAGTCTTCTGATCCAGAGAAGGTACAGAGTGTTAGTACAAATTTACTGACTAACAACAACTTTGTTTTAGAAAAAAAATTACTTAAATGTCAAATTGATAAATTACTTTCGAAATTACAACTTTAAAGAACAAACATAGCAATGAACTAAAATTAGCATTACGAAAAATAAAACGATGCATTAAAAGAAAAGGAAGTTTTGTACTTGCAAATAGAAAATTGAGACAGCAGCTGAAAAAGCTCAAAAGAAAAGTTAAAAATCAAACTGTTGCCTTGAAACATTTGGAACCGATTTTCACTCAAAATCAAATCTTTGTCTTGTAAAGGCCAGGTTCGTTGGACAAGTGAGGATATTTCTCGGTCAGTAATGCTTCGAGCATTGTCCAGTAAAGTATATGACTATTTACGGGACACTTTCAATTTTCCCTTTCCTTCAACGTCAACTTTAACAAGATGGTGTAGAATGTTCACCTGCTTTCCGGGAATTTTGGATAATGTCTTAGCGTTGGTTTCAAAATGCTGTGAAACCCTTTCGAATCTGGAAAAATTATGCGTTTTAAGTTTTGACGAAATGCACGTTGATAGCAGAGTTGACTATTGTAAATCGATGGATGCAATTCTTGGGCCACATTCAAAGGTTCAAGTAGTGTTAGTAAGAGCGCTTTGTTCAAAATGGAAGCAGCCAGTGTATTTTGATTTCGATAAAACAATGAACAAAGAACTAATGTTTTTATGCATAAGAGCGATAGAATCAGCTGGAATTAAAGTTTGTGCGATTGTTTCTGATCTAGGTGGATGTGGAACACTGTGGAAGGAACTGAACATCTCTATTAAAAGGACAAGTTTTCAAAACCCTTTCGATTCAGAAAGAAATGTCTATGTGTTTGCAGACATGCCACACTACATCAAACTACTACGCAATCATTTTCTCTACGAAGGACTCGTGCTAAAAGATGGGACAGACATAAACGTTGAAATTCTCATGAATGTGCTGCAAAAGGATACGGGGGAAATTCGACTGTGCCACAAACTTGATCCGTCATTCCTTACTTTGAAAGGGAATGAAAGGCAAAGGGTTGCCCCTGCAAAAGTGGTGTTTTCAAGAACAACTGCTAAAGCAATCGATGCTCTTACCGGCAATTCCAAAGTGGCTGGGTTTTTTGAACTGATCGATTCCTTTTTTGACATCATGAATAGCTCATCTCCATATCCATCAAACACTCATCCTTTAAAGGCCGGCTATGGCGTAGAAGAGCCACTATATTCACAACAACAAGTCATTTTACAAACAGTCGAAACCACAATCCAGACAATGCGAGTAAAAGGAAAAAAAGGCTTATTGCCTTTCCAGAAAGGAATTTTGATTTCAATTAAATCCCTAAACGCCCTGTTAAAAGACTTGAAAGAAAGTTACGGGTTGAAATACGTCCTAACGTCACGACTGACCAAGACGCCTTAGAAAGTCTAGTCAAATTCGCGGTGTAGGCCATCCGAATACATGAATACAACAATGAATACATTGTTTTAATTTTCGTGATGCTAATTTAAGTTAATCCTAAGTTTGCTCTTTAAAGTTGTAATGGTTATACCTTTTAATATTTAAATAGGTATATTAGCTAATATATTGCAAAATAACAATAAACTTTCCTCTCGTTTATTATAAAGCAATACATGTTATTCCATTTATATCTGCTTATAAAACAGGCTTGAGACTCTTAGAGGCCGCATTAAGAGTTTATTTACATATGTACATATATTTATGTGTTTACATATGTAAATAAAACTCTTAATGTTTCCTCATTGATCTCAATCATTTATAAGCACAGTCTTAGAATGCTGCCCTGTGTTACTATAAACATGAAGCTATTTTATTAAAATTTATTAACATATGTACATATATTTGTATGTATTTACATATGTACACATATTTTATGTACAATTTATACTATATACAAGGACAAAATCTGTTGTAGAAGTATTTATAACGTTTGTTAAGATAAGTTTTAATGTTTGATAACAGTGACTACATCCACTTTTGGTTTTTTATTCTTTTCGTGTTTATCTATAGATGCATTGGCATGTCTGATTCGAATTAATGTCCGCACTTTGCTATAGATGCAGGTTACTTCCAGGACAAACATAGGGTAGCTTTCTTTTATCTTAACTCCCTCTACTGTTAAAAAAAACCGGTTTTCCATGTGCGGTGAATATCTTCAAAATCTACCATGTCTTCTTCCGACTTAGACGGCATAAACCACCATGGGACAGTAGCAAATCCAAAATTACTTTTTGATGTAGATGCGAGAACCTCGGCTGTTGACGAATTTTTCGGTAGTTGGCAAATATTTGTAATGGTGCCCAATGTTAGATCTTTGTCGCTAGACTTCGTACCCAACTATACAGGGGTATTAAAAATTGGGCATAAATTTCAGGGTGAGTTCATGGCCGAAAGCAATGAAAGAACCTATAAACATGGGTCCCTAAAATTCTTGTTACTCCGGTAGCCATGTTTGTATTTTTTACTAAAAATGTATATCTTAAGACGGTTCACCGATTGCATACAAACTTAATTTATAGTGTTTATGTGTGTAGGGTGACAGAAAAAAGATTATTTCCAAAATCCACAGAAACAATACGGCGGTTTAACTTTTTTCAGAATTAATACCATGGAAATAGCGCATAATACAAAGGGTACAAATTAAAGACATGACATAATTTTACATAAAAGATACAAACTCGGCCTTTCAAATTTTACATTATTATTTTCTTTTTACGTCTTTATAACTTGTAAATGTACCATTGTAAAAGGACGTAACAAATAGAAATATTCAATGTAAAATTTGGAAAAAATAGTGTATCTGCAAGAAATATCCTGTAAAGTTTTTGTATTATGCGCCATTTCATGGTATTTAATTTGAAATTAAATTGCCGCCATTTTCGATAATTTATGAAATAATCTTTGGTACCAAACCTCTAATTTTGAATACAATCGGATATTTCCGTTCTGGAATAAACAACAATTAAAACTGGTAATGTACCAGTTGTAAATTGACAATAAAAGAATCAAAATATTAATTTGTATTTGGAAAAATGAGTTTGTATGAATGTAATTATAAAATACAACTTTTACTCTTGTTAACTTGCATGGTGCTTGCCAATTTAATGGTTTATTTCAATTTGAAAAAAATTTAAAAGCCGCCATTTGTTTCTGTATGGTTTGAAGACATAATTATCTTTTTCTTAAATTGCCTTAGAATACATAAACACCATACCAAGTTTGAATGCAATCAGTCAAGACCGTTCTTGGAATATACATTTTAAGTAAAAAATACAAAATGGCGGCTACCAGGTAACAGGAATTTTGGACCCATGTTTATAGGGACTTTTCATTGTTTTTTTTCAAGGAACCCGCCTGAAATTAACCCAATCCACCTATACTATCTTCTTAAGATTTCTCGGTCAATCTTCTTGTTCGCAAAACACCTCTTGTCAGATGTTCGAGGCACAGGTTCCGTCATATATTCAATTTCGCAGACGTGAATGCTGTTTCTAGAAGGTCCACACTCAGATAAGAAGACACTTCCTTTGTCCGATGTTCCCCGATATTGGTTTTGCAGATGGCTTTGGCATTTTGTTGGATAGTAGGGTTTTCTTCACTGACTAATCACTTCCGTTGGAGTAGGATGGTAGTAAAATGGGAAAAATTATGCGTTTTAAGTTTTGACTAAATGCACGTTGATAGCAGAGTTGACTATATTACATATTAAAAAGTTTTAAATATAGGTACCTTCATTGAATTGGGAAGGTTTGAATAACAACTGTTATTTACTCGTTTTATGAGTGTAAACGGGCAACAATAGCCTAAGAATGACAATAGTTGTCTTTAAAACGCAATTTTAATAAACTATCATGAGGTAAATAATTTGTAAAAATATGGTTCGATTCCTGTTTTATACACTTTAATATTATGTGACTATCATAGGTATTGTTGACTTCTAGTGTATGGTAGACGTGTAGAATGAGCGCGCGACACGCGAAGCCATGCTGTGGTATAGGGAGTAGCGGCGAATTATCATCGCCGTGACGTCACTCGCTCTGCGGCGCGTGAACCACCTTTTGGGCAGTGACTAGGCCTTGTATTTGGTCCTGCAATGATTACATCTAAAATTAAATCTACAATTACCTAATATAACAGCTTAATTCAAATATTCCTCTTATATTTATTTTTTAAGATGGAAAAACTACATAGGCCAGGCCTGTACGTAGGCTTGAGTTACAAGTAGAATATAAAAATATAAATGGAGACAAATTTGATACCTGAATAAAACTGTTTGACGTGAAGTGTATTAAATTGTTAAGTAGTGCACAGTATCTTGAATTTACGCATTGGTGGTTAACAGAAAATTATGTATGTTGCTATAAACTAGATAAACTAAGATGTAGATGGACTAACAATCTAAATAATATTCAAAAATAATGTGGTTAAAGTACAAAATCCTTTCATTGTATAGTAACGAATACCACAAAGTAAATGAAGATAACATCAAGCATGTGGTCAAAAAAAAGGTACTCATCATTTTATTTTGAGTATTTTCTTTTTTAGCCGTCCATAACTGACTTCATTTTAACAACTTTAAGCTTAACATGTTTTTTTCCATTGAGTATGAAATATTCGATACGTCTTAACATGTTTGTGACCATTCATTTGAGAAATTGATATCTATTAGAACGGATGTTATGCTTGCTTAAGATTTTAATATTTTGAAGTGCAGGCTGAAACACTTGTCAAGTGTCCTGAACCGTAATGTTTTTCCTTGGTACATGTTACCTTTTCTTTCCTCTCTACCTCCAGTCAAGCATTTGTCAATCCGAGGTCAAAAAATGCATTGCACATCGTATTGTCCATTTTTTGTTCTGGCTCGCGATGGACAACATGCCAACATTCTATCTGCCAGGTCAATCCCACCCATTTTTGATTGTATGAGTGGATGACCTTTACTTGAGGTATTTACAAGTATTTCTTGTCCTTTTTTGACCATCTTTTAACATTGGTTTTGGGTTTTCTCCCTCGTTGCTCGATATCATTAATACAACATTGTTGACCAACCAGTAACTTAACGCTACCGCTTTATCTTCTCTCACAACCGTTATACACGAACCTCTTTGTTTCTTTTTAAATTGCTTTGGATCAAGGTAAACCTGTATGAAGGTAAACGGGTTTTCATCAATGTGCTGTACATCAGATATATTTCAGTAGTTCGTCAATCAGTTTCAGGGGTGAGTAAGTCAACGTAAATTACATGACCTGAAACTAGAGATCTGCCCAGACAAAGCACAGAAGATTCGCAAAGGAAAATCTTGACTGCTTTCGTCTGGAAATGTATTTTATGGTAAATAACAAAATCACAAACAACTCATTTGGATTTGCTAAAACAAAAGCCTTCAACCCAACAGGATTAGGTTTATTAGAACAAATTGGTATCCCGCATGTTCCGGAAAATGGATCATCATTTCATCTATGGCGATATGCTGATCTTTAGTTTGTTTTGGCATAAGTAAAACTCGATCTATTAGAGGCCTCCACCATAGTCTGTCTTGTTTCCTTTCTTCGAGATTTCATTATCGAATACAAATTTGAGTGAGTTCCTTAAGAAATATCGATCTCTTAACCAATTCATACTGATTCCACCAACATTCTGATCTTTAGGTAAGGTGCTGAAATTGAAAGTTATTCCCACAAACTTTTAATTCCTTTTAAAGATAAACCAAAGACTTGCCTGTTTAAAAACAAATTGTTGATTAGACTTTTCAATTCAAAATTTCATCAATCAAAATACTGCGTTATAGTCGTCCTCAAACCAATCTGTGCGATCTTAAGCTTATGAAGGGTTGTGAAAGGCTGATAGGATCAGGTTTAAAAGTGCCTTCCTCCCACTTTGGACAGTCGGCCTTCTTTTTCTTCTTATCTGCATTCTTGGTATTTTGTTCCTCTTTAGACTCTTCTGAAAAAAAAAAAAATAAATCAGAGAATCAGGATATAAGATAATAACTGGATAACATAGTGAAATATGTACGTATTTTAAAACCATGAATATTTTAAGAATATGGTTTAATAATTATTAAATTAATACGCTACAGTAATTCATGTAATTTTTTTCTGAAAGTATCAATTTGGAGCCTGTGTATTACCTGTGTTTTTTTAGATGTTGATGGAACTGTTTCATCTTCATCAGATTCATACTCAGGAACATAGTCTGGGTTGGAGTCTGTGTTGTCACTAAATCAATTATCAAAAGCACCAAGTCCTATTTGCCTCTGAGATCCCAAGGCTGAATTGAATATTGCCTCTTCTTCATCATCATCATTGCCGTCATTTTCATAGTCCGAAACGTCAAGTTGTGTAGAAAATCCTCAACATTCTCATCTGTCACTAAAATTATAAATCTACTTCAATAATGTAATAAAGACTTGATGTACTACTAGAAGGTACACTAAAATCCTCAATGGTACAAGTAGAGACCTAAGTGCCTTTTGGTACATTGAATTATCAAGGCTTTTGGCCACTGAATATTGAAAACTTAACAAAACTTAGATTTATATGTTGATCTTAGGTATCTATATTTTTACATTTCGATACATAGATAATTTCATATGTGGTACTTACAATGACTGAAATTGGAAGAGCCCTCATACGTTCAGTCTGAAGCCATTTTGGATGTATGTGGTGGGAAACAACAACGCAACCTAGTGGGGTTTTCGTAAACGGATTTAGAGCATGGCCTGTCTAGTGCTGTTGTCGTTGAAGTCCGAACTATCACGCCGAGGATTTTTACAGTAAACAACAAAAATCTAGCAATGGCCCAAAGATTACGAAATTTGAAACACATAGACAAATACGGCACGGATTCACTCTTGAACATAAAAAGGCGTAAAGAACCCATCACCTACCAATTTTGCCAAACAATTAGAGAAGCAGACGTCAGCGCACCACCAGGATTCACCCGGTTTGAATAAAGCACTACACCTGCACCTCTGCCTCAATTTGGCAGTCTCATGGTCACAGTCTAGCAGACAACGTCGCTCCGTCATCGCCGCCGGGTCCCCTGCCGTACAAGTTGGTTACACTGTTGCGTACGCGAGTTCCGATTTCACCGCGAGACAAACTAAGGATACGTGTGTATAAAGTGTAATATTTTTAATCTAATGAACAATAGTCTGTTAGAATAGAGAAGGTACACTGATGATGGGACACCCCAGTCCCGAAATGTTACATCTGTTCGAAAAAATCCTGGTGGATCTACATGCACCAAAGGTAATGTAATACCATATAATTACGCCTGGGATCAAAGAATAAATTTTGATTCATAGTATTTAAAAACCTTATCTAAGCTCACAAGATGGTAAGTTAGTGTGGCCCCTCAATT